>JBBMOE010000032.1:2946553-2963207 GCA_037975065.1 Chaetodon trifasciatus | reverse complement strand
ACACACACACACACACACACACACACACACAGATATACAAAGCCCATTCATATCACTTGGCAGGACTTTGTGTCCGTTGTAAGGCGGTGCCAATGTTGGGGTAATTGGACTAAAAAGTAATGTCACACAACAGTCACAAGAGAGCTGGGCAACCAGTCCACCGGTTGGAAAAACAGAAAAACAGCCACCCCTCTGGTGCTGTTGCTTATCACACTGCATGAATAACCGAGCAGGAAAAAAGACAAGGGGGGAGAGAAGAGATGGGAGGTAAAGAAGAGATTTGATTTGCTCCTAATCCACTGTTTCATTTCTGACTTTGTCACGGAAACATCTGAATGCAAATTTGAGGGACAGCTTTGAAACTTACGCCTGTTTAAAAGGGCAAGCGTGTGCGAGAGTGTGTGTGTTCTTACCTAACTCTCCTCTGGCTGACACAAGAGGCAGTTTTATAATCCTCAGCCACGCACACCTTGTGGCGACTGCATTTGATCTTGAGACAGGGGTCTTTGGCTGGATCAAGGCCTAAAAACACAAAACAGAGATACAGAATGAGAAGACTTTTAAGTGTATATATGCGGATGGTATTTGTGTGTGCTACCAAAAGCAGCCTCTGTATTTACTTCTTAGAAAGTCCATGAGCATAAGCACAGAGAACATCTTCCAAGGTTACATTTTCCTTTTGCTTTTTGAAATCCTAGTGCAATGTTTCGTAGTTAAATCATGCACTTTCTTTCACTTTTTACAGATCCAAGCTATATAGATCTACGTGTGTATTGCGTGTGTGTGTATGTTAATTCCAGCCACAGTCTGTTCACTTACAGTAAATTGGCAGAGTCTCTCTCACGCTGAAGTCAAAGCCATAATACCCTTAAGTATCCTTACAGCTAAAAACAGATGGGACTGGCTATAGAGGCTACTTCTGGCCTTACATCAGCCTGAACTGACTGTCAGTCTAATGTGTGCTCTTGCTGAGATCCTCTAACTGATCTGGTGTCAGATTCCACAGCTGAGGGTCACATCTGGCTTTTAAAGGGAGAGCTGATTTTAGATCTGAATCTCAGGCTGAGGGTCTGATCTTTGTTGGTAAAAACAAACTAGCTGTTTCTGACTGCTTGTCAGCCTTCAGTGTGGCACCTATGTGCAGGATCTAAGGCTCTTAGCTGATCTCAGAACAGTCTGTGAATGACCTCTGCTCTTAAAGAACCTTACAGTAATCCCTGAGCAGCTTTGGCAGATTATCCTGCCTCCATCCTCTACTGCACTATCTAATGCTATTGTTTCCCTGACATGCCTCTGTGTGCATGTGGGATGTATGTGTGTGAGTGTGTTTGAGGATACAGTGCTAAGTGAGAGTGAAATACGTTGATGTCCTGGTGTGCCTGGATGTGTGTATGAGCTGATCACTGATTGTTAATACAATGGGCACTGAGATGATCAAAGAATTCAAAATCAACTGGCTGCTGTAGTGAAAAGACTTGGAGATATCTTGGAAATAGCGCACTTAACACACTCTTATTTGTGTAACACCAATAGAAAAAGTAGAATAAACATGCATGAGATGTTCACCCTCCATTCCTCACTGCTACTAATTCTTGTTGCATGATGTTTACAGAGCAATCAAGAGGCACAGGGCTGACCAGTCTCAACATGCTTCCAACAGCCTTCACTGAATGTGTTTTGCTGCTATTTGAATGCCCCTGTATAAATGTTATTCATTAGAGTTATAAAGTCATATCGTGCACCTTTAGCTTCCATACTGTGCATCTTGTATAATAGTGTAATTGTAAATAACATGTGGACGCCATGCACATATTAACTTTGAGCAATCCTGCCATATTTGATGACATTTTACTGACGTGTGGTGTTACAGTAACATAATAAATTTAAAAAGCCAAAACTCAATAAGTGTGACTCCCTCATAACTGATTGCTCATCAGTGTGTATATATTGATGCAGATTAAAGATTTAAACAAAACATCTTCTATTAATAAAATACCATATTTAAGATAGTTTTTTTTTTTTTTCATCACAAAGCCAACAGCACTTGACGTTCTCATCCTCACACCCACCTTGATCGAAGGGCTTGGATGGAGTCCATGTTCCAGGCTCCTGAAACAGGGTAAACCAATAAATGAAATCATAAAAATATTGTTCAAATATCATCTAGAGTAAAGAATACATGACAGATACAAGATCTCCATTAAGCAGTCATACAAACCTCCACTTCCTTTAGGAGAAAGCATTACAGAGAGAGAGAATGAGGAATTCATTTTGATTAGGTTTTTCTTTTTGAGTGCAAACTTTGCATAATGAAACAAATTGATCTGGGAAACACACACACACCAACACACCATCAAGCACAAACACATAGAGCATGCATTTATTTAGATGATGTTGATGTTGTGACAGCAGCTCTAGACCGTCATTTGCAAAAACAAAAAAAAAAAGGGGCCCGTGTGTGTGTATGTGTGTTTGTGTGTGTGTGTGTGTGTGTGTGTGTGTGTGTGCATATGCTGCTTATCATACACTCCCTCATAGCACCTAAAGGAATTTTGTTTATGTGACATACACAGTCTGAACAGAAAGAATACCACATCAACCAAACAGTTTGAAGATGTGAAGGAATATTAACTTCTTGTGTTTGAAAAAAACAAAAAACAAAAAAAAAACTTTTAGATTTAAGAAGCCAATTCAATCAAAAGCTGAATTGTTGCCACTCTGGAAAATACTGAAACTTCCTGGCAAAATGTGATACTAAGGTAGTTAAGGGCAATACCTGCAGAGCTCTTACATTTATGATATCAACAGAAAGCCTACTGCATCATTAAATAAAGAAAAATACAAATCTGAACCATTTTAAGTAATGATATAATTCATGCATAATTATAATTATAATTATGCATAATGCTTTACAGCGATCTATTGTCTATTGTTGAAAGCTTTTTTTTTTTTTTTTTTTTTTTTTTTTTTTTTTTTTTTAATAACATCTTCCAAAACAGAGTCAAATGGTACAACTTGTTGCCTGTGGGTGTGTGTCAGCAGTCTAAATAAGAATTGCTGACAGGTAAGTGATTTGTCTGCTTTTAATAGAAGGACAGGAAGGAGACACACCCAGGGGGTGCTGGCTTATGATGCAAATGTAAAAGGAGCTTAAGAAATAGAGGGCCGTGTGCTCAGAGATCTGATTCTCTGCTTCACCCTCAGCTCTGTGTCTGGTTTCATTCAAACCCAACACTGCACTTGGTTCTGTCTCCTCTCTTTGTATTTTACATTACACACACACACACACACACACACACACACAAACCCTAAACCCTTAACCAAACCTTAACTCAAGTCTTCAACCAAATTTAATGATTTATGTTATGGGGACCTTTTATCCCCCAAAGGAAGGTGAGTCCCCACAATGTGACTGTGTAAACAGTTGAGTAATACACATCCCTGTAGTCTGGCACACACACACACACACACACACACACACACACACACACACACACACACACACACACACAGACATGCGCACACACGCACTCTTGTTTTGCCACATAGGTGGTCACTGACTTGACACTTTCTCTCTGGGGACTTATCCTGACCATAGTCATTCCCACAGCTCTTAACCTTACACTGGCAAACCTTTTGGGTGTCACCTTTTTAATGTGACTGTGTCAACTGATTTTTGTCCCCATGCTGAAAGCAAATGACAAAATCTGGCTATCCCAAATGATTAAATAACCAGATGAAAAAATTGATTTCTTTGATAGCCTCACAATGTTACACAATTACATTCTTAATTTAACTCATTTACTACTTTACTCTTGGATTATTGTTATCAAAATGCAGCTTGAACCTGTGTCTGGCACCTAGTGATTTACTGTAACTCAACAAAATGTTGACTTTCTCTGTAGCTCTCTTTGTACCTCTGTCTTTTGCTGTGTGTTCTCTCTCTCTCTCTCTCTGTGTGGACATTTATTACTCACGTGGTGGGGACATAAATCTGTTTTCACAGTCACATTGTGGGAAATTCACCTCCGTTTTGGGAACAAAACACAAGTCCCCATTAAATTTGGGGGTGAAAACTTGGATAAAGGTTAGGATTAGGGTTAGGCAAGTCCTGGTTATGTTTAGGGTTAGGGTAATTCTCCAGTAAGTCTATGTAATGTCCTCTGAGGTGATGGAAAAACAACTGCTTGTGTATGTGTGACTCATTCAGTTCTGTATAGCAGAACAGATTGGAACGGAAGGAAACAGAAGAGAAAAAAACCCATCAGAATAAATCCCACAGCGTGGCTGAATGTGTCTTGTCCACCCAAATAAAGCCCTATGTTGTAGATTTTCACAGTCCAATTTTGTGCAAATCGCCACTAACAGGATGTATAAAATTAAATGTTTTCATGAGTGTAAAGTTCAGTAATCTCTATGGACGCAATTACCTCTCAATGTCACTTGAACAGAGCAGAATTATTGTACTATTGTTACCTGTGTATGCAGCATTTACTCATGGCGATGTGTGGTATCGACAGCGGAGGGATTGACTGTGAATCAGCCATGACACAGGGAGGCCATAGTAGCATCAATAAGAAAGCAGTTATCAATTATGATGCAGTAAGAAACTAAAGAATAGTGCTGCCAAACATGCTTTCGAAAAGGCCCTTCCAAAATGTATGTGAACACTGAAAACTTGATCAGTCACATGAGGCCAGGAGTCCCAGCTGAGGTGTGAGTCGTGGCTTAACACAGAAGCAATCAAATCTGCCAACAATTAACACAATTAACTGTGTCACAACTGTACTGTATACCAACTTCAAAGTGATACAGAGACATAGGAGTTCTTGGGGAGTGAATAGGTGTGTAAGTATTTTCATAAACATCCAGTTATACAGCGTACTAAAGCATACTGCACTGTGCTACTTCAGATTGTCTTGCTGTAAATGGTGAAACAAATGTTGTTTGTGTTGCCCACGTTGTCTGGTTTGACAATGTGGAAACACATAATGTAAGAAAGGTTCAGCGCTGGTTGAACTGTGGTTGCAAGTCATCTTCCTGCAACGCGACCTTGCAGTTTTGCAAAGTTTTTTAACAAGCTGTCAATTTTTCTTCAAGCAGCTAAAATACGTTAACACCTTGGACTTCTCTGCCACACTTGTTTGCAAGATGCAGTTTCCTGTCTTGTCACCCGTGGAAAAAACAGACATAGTTACAGAGCTGCATTTCGTGATGCATTGTTTGTGCTTGGAACACTGCAGTCTAATGCAAACACCTTATATTAATGATTTCTGAACCAAAAGCAATTCATTCTATCTTTCAGTATGAATGAACCACATTGAATGTGCATGATTTATACTAAATGCATCAATGCATTTAATGAACTATTACCCTTCACCATATATGTTGCTTCATTGGAAAGGTCATGTATTACCTTTAAACAGTAACACCCACACCTCA
The DNA here is from genome assembly GCA_037975065.1 of Chaetodon trifasciatus. Taxonomy (NCBI): domain Eukaryota; kingdom Metazoa; phylum Chordata; class Actinopteri; order Chaetodontiformes; family Chaetodontidae; genus Chaetodon; species Chaetodon trifasciatus. The sequence continues at coordinate 2,957,765 of JBBMOE010000032.1, read as the reverse complement.
AATTGCTTGAACTGGTTCTGTTGAGCTGAATTGAGACATCTACATGTCTTTATATGTGTCTTTATATGTATGTACAATGCACTGAACCATTATACTGTGATACTGTTTGCCACAAGGTCCCAGTTACTTTTCAAAAAGCATGACGTTAACTGTCAGCCAGTCTCCCTCTGTCTCACGTCCTTGTGCTCTATAAGGTGAACAGGGTCAACTCTTGCTTTCTCTAAGCTCTAATTAATTTCTCCTTCTTGTCCTTCATTTCTGCCCCTTTCTTACCCTCTTCATCTTCACGACAGACTTCATTACTCATTGTATCACTGCTCCCTCTCTACCTTTCACTATTCTCTTACCTTCCACAAAGGTCTCTTTCTTTTGTTCAGAATTATGCACAGTACATTAACATCTTAATAGAAATAAAACACACTGAAAGCTTAGCAAAGACAAAGCCAAATAGGGAGGTACTTTTGTTTCTGTTCAGGGTGTTCCCCTCTAGCACTGCAGACCATGAAGACTGAATAATGAGAACATTGCATTATGGGGGCCAGGCCCTCTAGACCAGTCAAGACAACAAAAGTGCTTGCGGTCTGATTCCTTAATGGAATCAACAGACGCACGAAAACGCACACACACACAGACACACACACACACACACACGCGTGCACAGAACTGCACAAAAGCACACACATATGCACAACCACACACACACATACACAGTTCTATAAACAAGCAAACTTATCACCACAACACTGACTGTAATGCCAGAATCTGTCAGCACTACAAAACATCAAATAACAGCATGAATGCACTTCACTGCACATGCAACCACCCACTTTCCCAAAACCACAGAAAACCCAAAATTCAACAATAGGTCTAATGGCCTCCTGAGTGTACGCTAAAAATAGCAACTTTTCAATTTATCTCTCCATCTCTTTCCACCTCTATTCCTCTCTCTGCCTTACAGTGATGTCTTTTTTTTTCATGCGCACAAAAACACAACAACGTGTGCATTCAGCTCGGTTGGCTCACATCCTAATTTGCCAGTGTGCATACTGATTTTATGAGGTTTTATCTGCATGTCTATAGAAACAGGTCCTCGTGAGTATGTTGCCTCTGACGAGCCCTTTTCTCACTTCAGATTTTCACAGATCATCCCTGCTAATTCTGTGCTGTAATGGCTTCCTTATATTTCTTGACTACTTACTGCCTTCCCCCTAACTTCCAACAGGAAAAATATGTACATATTTTCTGTACTGGTTCTACTTGTCTTGCTCAAGCTTGTCGCATGCATGCATGCACAAATGCACACAAATACACACCGAGGTGCTTTGAAGTGGAAAAGGCCTCAAGCTCTGTACCTCCCCGACATCATTCACCTTCCACAACACAAACAGCGCAGGACGGACATGCACAGTAAAAACACTGAGAGAGAGAGATAAGAGGTGAAGAGAGGAGTGGATGAAAAGGTGTAATCTGCTCTAATGAGGCTGGTGCAAACAAGATATTAATGTATTCCTATAACACACTTCATAACTCGCACTTCATGTTCGCATCCATTGTGTTTTCCGTTCATTGTTAAATTTTCCTCCTCCTCGGCTTATCTGTTTTCTTTGTGGCAATGCTGAATGCTAGCCAAAGCCCAGTAAACGGAGCAGAATGTCTAAAAAACTGAGATAGTGCAGCAAATAGAGCCCCAGGCCTCTCCGCTCTAACAAGCCTTACAGTAAATCGGTGAACAAGATCCAATCTAGTGCACTTAGCAGGAGACCACTTATGGCTCTTAGTGAAAGATGAAAGTGACAGTAGGCATACATGCCTAAAATGTAAAAATTTAGATCAGAGTTAAGTTTGGGACAAAATACCAGCATATAAAATGAAAAATAGGTGTATTGCCACAGTTCTGAGAAAATGTAAAAATGTATAATTACCTACCTTAATTATTTATGGAATTAAGGTAGTGCTAACAGCTCTAAGTAGGAGTAAAGGGTTTCATCCCTAACTAGGTACCCAAACTTCTGTATAAACTACCTGCATGATAAATGACAGTATAGATTGGTCTTGAGGTCAGGGGTCATTTTAAGAGTTGGTTTTCATCAACTATTCATAAATCCATTGCTAAGGTTGTCTGTAAAGTCCTTTAATTTATAGTTACTAGCTTGTTTCAAACTGGAGATTTGCACCATTACAACGTCAGGACCGTGTTAGCGAGTGAAGACTACAGTAATGTGCAAATCTTCTGCTTGGAAACATCTGTAGCCCAGTCCCATCAAAAGCGGTTAGTAATTTAAAGAGGAAGTTACAGCAGCATCACAAGGTGTAATGTAACTTCCAAAAATTACAGTGCTAAATGCTAATGCTAAACTGAAAAGACTATACTTGACAAATGTAGGCATGGCTTCGTTTCAGTTATGTATACATACGTGAAGTAATATCTTGGGGGTTAGTCGTATTCACACAATGCGAAAGAAATCTAATTAATCTAACTGACATCATTTCATTATTGGCATAATGTCTTGTGAACTTGAGCTTTGTTAGGTTGTTTCTGTAAAGTATGTGACAACGAACAGCCTGTCAATCAAGTCAACTTAGTCATCTCAGAGTGGATCTATGTTCACAGGGTCCTTCAATATTCTGTTAACACACTTTAACCCTCCTGTTGTGTTCGGGTCAAAACCCTAACCCTAACCCTGGAAACATAACACCCTGGGAACATCGCTCCATAAATTCAGGTTAAAACAAGAAAACTAGGCTAAACCTAAAGCCAACTCATTAAAAGGTACATTTTTTCTGGTTTAATCAAGCAGGCTGATCTTTTCACTTCCTGAAAAAAAAATATATATGCATGTATCTCAGAAGTAAAATTTACATGACCTGTGTAATCATACGCAGTGCTGTATGTGTCATGACAAACAACTGCAGCTTTCCTGTGCCAACTGGCCCCTCGAGCTGTAACCTCTGCACAGTGTATGCAGTCCGTGACAATACTGTGACAGTATTGGGATGTGCATATGTTCCATTATGCAAGGCAGTATCAATCAGATTGGCATCACCTCACTTCTACAGTACATCTAGATAATGAATAGATGAATTTAGAAATTGACTGATTCATAAATGAGACAGCAGAAGCATTGTCTGTATTATATTCATTATGACTCCTGCAACTGCTCTGCCCTTAACACAGCAGGCTTCTTCCTCTAGAATATCTAATTTTACTGTAAGTGTACAAAGCCACTTGTTAAAATCCGCATACCAATTAGGTATTAAGCACACATATCTACTATTTAGAGCAAAGAAGAAAAAAGCAATAAATGCAAAAGCACACAGTGACACACAGACGACAATCTGGGACATGGTGTTAAAACAGGAAATGAAAGGCACGTGCACATCTACAGCGCAGATAATGCTTCGGTCCTCTACCTCTACCTCTAATGCCTGAGCCTCAAGGTTAAAACACAGCCACAGAATGCACACAGAGCCTTCATTTCACTGACAATCACGCCACTCTCTTTCATCTTCCCTTTCCACTTGCATTACCATGTCCCTCCCTCTCAGGTATGTATCTATCTAACTGTCTATCTATCTATGTATCTATCTATTTCTATATCTATCTATTGACTGTCTTCAGTGTCTTCTCATTGTTTTTGGGGTTATTTATACACCTCTACATTAACACAGTCACCAAGCACTCTCACCTCTTCCTCTCTCTCTTCACACACAATCTCTGTCCCACTGTATATATCTCAAAGAGCAGCACATGGCCAATCAGATTTCCTCTCTGGCATTCAGTCCTGACAGCCTATTTGCATAATCCAAATCCTATTCAACAGTTGGACCTGAGGTGTATCACATGTGTCCACCTAAGGCGATGGCCTCACACACTTCAGTTTGACAGGTAGAGAAAGTGAGAGACAGAAAAATCCTGTTACAAGTTATGCAGAAAACATGAAAACATGTATAAAAAGAGAGCACTTGCACTTTGAAAATGGAAAAAAATGTTGCTCCTGCTTTTGTTGTTCTTGTTCTCATTATTCGGTCCTCTTTTGCTCTCTGACATCAAATATATCAAGGGCTCTAATTCAGAGGAAAATCCTGCTGCATGCGCGCAGCATAGTGGTAAAACCACTCATTAAAGCTGGTGTGAGTGAAAACTATATTTTCTCTGGTGCATTATGTTAACCATGTTGTTTTTGCAGCACACTCAAAGTACAGCTCACTAACAAAAAGCCTGCTTCTCAAATTCATGTGTATGTGTGTGCACACGCTTGTGTGTCTGTGTGTGTACATACGTGCATACATGCTTAGCCTTGTGCCTGTGTGTGTGCATGAGTGCAAGTGCAAGCGTGTACAAATCACTTCTGCTTGTATGGACCCATTTACTGCAATCTGTGGTTAGAGGCAAGATATGCTTCTAACAGATACACTCTGCCTGAAACCTGCATTGCACTATTATATAGAAAAACTTAAAACAGACTTTTTGCTGTGAATTCTGCTTCTTTCTGTAATTCTGAGACATTCATTCCAGAACAACAGTCGTGATTTTCCTCTATCTGTTATTTACAGCTGAGAAGTATTTTTAGATAAAACCTTAATGCATTGCATATAGAGCCTGAATGTATACACACATCAGACTACTGTAAAAATAAGTATTTTTCTTAACATGTGCTGAAGGCTAATGTCTAATGAATATAAGGAGGAGATAGTAGAGAGCTTTGCTCAAACCTGGCCAGTGGTTTTGGGGTCAGTGAAGATCTGACAGTTCAGCTCTGAAGTCTATGAATGAGTCTGGGGTCACGTATCAATCGATGGCTACTGCAATATAAATAAGTCCTATATGAATTGGCTTTCATTACAGTCATTTCAAACACAGAGTTAGCTGTAAAAAGCAGCTCTTTCCTCCATATATTAAACAAATCAAACAAAGCTATATTTTAGACAACGTATAAGAAAGTAATTCCAGCCTGTAATCTGACTGAAGTGTCACTTCACTGCCATGCCATTTCACTTCAGTCCAATACTTCAGGTGGTGTGCCACTGAAGAAATTCAATGAAAAAAGCAACATCATTTAAAGGCCCACATGAGAATCAGTAAAATGAACAGTCAGATGTTTTGGCAAACACAACAAAATGTTCCATCCAGTTTTGAACAGCTATTCCAGCAACTCAGTGTTTGAAATGAGAGCTCATACATGAACGTATCAGCTGCCACAGTGGGTAATATCATATTTTCAGGCACACTTGGGGGGTTCTGTCATGCGGCGGTACTTGTTGTTGTAGGGATCTGGAGGAGGGCAAATTATCCAGCAGTCTGCCGGCTGGGCAACTGTCGGTACCTTTATGCCACCATATTCTGTGATCCATCAGATTCTGTGATCTGATTTTTCCAGGTTAACGTTAGAGGTTCAGTCCATGTGGCTCACAGAATCTGATTACAGAATTTGGTGTAACATCACTACCAGGGGCATGGACCTATCGCCTCATCAGGCTTTCTGAGACATTCAAATGCTCTCTAACATGGTGTTGATACTTCCAGTTGGCACCTTTATGCTGTAATACAGTGAGGTGAAGTTATTCATTTGGGTGAACGCTTTATTTTGGGTACAAGCTACAAGCTGCTGCCCTGTGTGTTGTGTTTACTTCATTTGGGCACCCTGACTGTCAGGACAGGAAAGCCTGCCCACTGGACACTGTCCCTGCTGATGACAGGTGCTGAGCACTTTAAAACACATTGGTTCCTATCCAGCTATGAACGGGGTTTAGTACAAAAAAACTGCCACGTATGATTAACAGTTAAGAATCTGGTCAGTCAACTGGGCTCCACCATCAGAGGCTGTGTGGTATGTGCCATAACAATCAGAGACGGCATTACTCACCTTACAGAAACATGTCATGATAATGGTGGCTGATGGCACCAGCATGTATGAACCAGATCAAACACAATCACTGTAGCACTGCTTGAGAGAGGAAACCACTGGGACACAAAGCCTCTGGGATGCGGTGTAATATTCCTTTAGCATAGGGACTCAGTGTGTCTAAGACTTAACATTAGACTTGCTCTACTTTGTTGTTGTTTTTGTCATTGCGTTTATATGTCGTTACCAATTAGGCCTCGCACCATTGTTGTGATATTAGTGAACTTGTCGACACACACTCAACACACGCAGGTATGAGTATACAGATAAAGCAAAACATCCAGGTTTAAATCTCCGCTGGTTTGTTGCCACTACCTTGTGACAGGTGTTTATTCCTCCGAACAAGCGGCACATCCAGGCCTCATCGCTGCGGACTCCCTCCCTCATACCTGCCCATAAGTAGGCCCCTTTCTGGGACTCGGCGGTGCCTCTCGGACAGCCAGCATTTGTGTTTTCGCAGAGGCCTTGGGTATCTCTGCTAAGCAGGGACTCCTATCGCGAAAACACACTCACAGGCAGGGACTATTGGTCTATTTACTGTCTCAGCGGAGCAGGTGACGAACGTGTGACAAACACCACAACGGGCCCCGTGACGCGTCGCTTGGACACAACGAGAAAACGAGGAGCGCATGATTACAAACCAATGAGGGTGGCTATTGGGAGAAAGGAGCAGGAGTGGGGGGTGGGGGGTGTTAAATGAGATAATGAGGAGGAGAGCGGCGTAAATAATACAAGCCATAAATATTACTTACATCTCTGAATTTATCCCATCTCCCCGCGAGCCACTTATCATCCAAAAAATTGCCGCTGTCGGAGCGAGCGGAGACGTGTCCAACTGCGACGGCGCACACACACAGCAAGGCGACGCTCAGCATCTGCGGACACACAACAACAGCACGGAGAGAGGACATCGGATCAGGCTGTAGGACACCGCAGTCGCGTTGAAAACAGAGGCAGTTCAGTCTGCATCACATCGGCGACGAATACCGATCGTCAACACTGAATATAATGATGCGGAGGTGTTTTTTTTTGTCTCCCCTACCTTGTCGCATCAACTGCTCTCCAGACTGGATGGGCTCGTTGCCGTTTTCTGTCACTAGTAATAGCGTCTCTCTCTCTCTCTCTCTCTCTCTCTCTCTCTCTCTCTCTCTCTCTCTCTCACCCCACACCGGCTGTCTGTGCGCAGCGGAAACGGGAACGCGCATGGCATCGTGCGCGGGCCCTGCGCTCTGTCCCTCTTTTTTTTTTTCTTTTTTTCTCTGCCTCTCCTCGGTGCGGAGGAAACCGTCATGATGGCTCTCTGTGGGCTATTATCAGGCCACCGCAAAAGTGTCTCCCACTGATTACCTCCTATGGGCAATCCGATGACAAAGGGTTGAATATGACGGAAAAATGTAGAAAGATGTGGAATTGTTTTACTGATTGCATGTAAAAACACGAACAAAAACAAAAGAAACGGAAAACAGCATAATGTAAGATCACCACTGACTCACTATAGAGTATCACGGAGATGCTGTAAATCCAAATAGGAGACATTGGATCATCTTTTCCAAAAGACATATGCCTACTGTATGTAGATCAGACCTGTGTGCGTGTTCGCTTTATTTCTCCCATGTTTATGCTCTGTTAGAGCCATCACAAGGGAGCTGCTCCAGCTTGTTTGTACAGTAGTGACTCATGAGAGAGTTTTCACATTCCTGGCAGAGGTTAGCTCAGGACTGTAAATTGATGCCGCAAGATAATATGGTTTCCATAAGAGATGCACCTAAGTGGCCCACTCTGGATGATTTGTAGAGGTGGGTGGAACCGCTCTCTGTAAGGGCAGACCTTTCTGGGACATGCCAAGTCCCAAAACATTCATCCTCAGAGTAATTATGTGTGATAGGGGGTGCTTCGAGTGGAAGAATTTAAAGTTTTTTGTTTCAGGCTACAACAGGATACCACAAAAACTGCTGACGTGTTATCACTACAGATAGACACACAAGTGGGTGAAAAAGTAAAGGAAAAACCTGACTGCTGTCAGATCAATATCTCACAAAGATGTTCAGCTCCATTGAAATCTATTTACTTCAAAGGCCATAGTGGAAGATTGTTATTATTTTTATGCTTATCAAACCACTTAGTGTCCTGTATGGAAGCATCTGCATTCATTGCAAATGCTTCTCCACTCAATTCCTTTTAATTTGTCAGTCTTTCTGAAAAAGAGATGAGCAGAGTAAAATAATGATCTGGAAGTAAAAATGTAAAAACCTTGCATACATGGAAAGGGTGAGCAAGTGCCAGAGTATTAACACCACACTTTACAGTGGTCAGGTGGGTCAAGGCATTATTATGCACAGTTGCTGTAGAAACCTTGACCTCAGCTTCACATCTTCATCTTCATAAGAGGCAGCAGAGAAGACAATTGTGTGTGTGTGTGTGTGTGTGTGTGTGTGTGTGTGTGTGTGTGTGGGCATGTGGAAAAGATGACAGCGTGCAAATATTTGAAAGTCAAATTAGAATATGAAGCATGCATGACTGCATCAGAGAAACACACGAGAGTGTTTCATGTGGCGGGCACAACTGAGATGCTAAATGGTCAACAGCAAAAGGACACATAGGTAGAGACAAGTACAAAATATGCAATGTGAGTTCTGCCCTCACACCAACAGGAAGTGTGCAGCAAGTAAACAGGAAGTTGGTGGCACAGAAGCCACTGTGGGTGAAAGAGCAGCAGGCGCTGGTCTGCTTTGAGCCGTGCTGCGTTCTCTCAGATGATCTAATCTTGGTTATGACAAGATAGTTGTGAAGATTGTGGTGTGCAGGACTGTGGATGACGTGGTCATCCTTTTATGATTTACCGTTAGCTTGTTCTTTATGACATTTGTGCAGATGGAAGCGATAAAAGAGGTGGTGTGTGTGTGTGTGTGTGTGTGTGTGTGTGTCTTCCAGCCCAGGGGGTTCATACATTATTCAGTCTCAGACATTAAAGATGTAGATGTGGTCAGAGACATATGCAGGAGAGACACACAGAGTGCACACACACACACACACACACACACACACACACACAAATCTACACATAAATGGCCACACACACAGACGTCTGTTGTTGCCTAATGAAACTCTGCATAGATTTTTCATCCCAGTGTAGTTTGTTCTTTTTTCTCCTCTAAGTAAATTCATGAGCATCACACATTGTTGACTCAATCTCGACACAGGCAGAGAGAAAAGATGAGGAAGGAGAAGTGGAGAAAGGAAGGGGTGAAGAAAAACAGGATAAAAACAACGTAATGTGTGAGTGTGTGCGCCTCTGTCTTTGTGTGTGTGTGTGTGTGTGTGTGTGTGTGTGTGTGTGTGTTTGGACTGGAGAGGCATGGAACGTGTCTCAAGGAGCTGAGATTTCACAGCCCAGTGACTCTGTCACTGTGCACCTGCTCACTGAGACGGTGGGAGGGAGGAAATGAGAGGAAAGAGGGAGGTGAGGTGAGGGGGTTTGGGGGTAAAAGGGAGTACAAAATCCATCAAGAGAGAATTAGGGTGAGCAAAGGAATGCATTCTGCTGTGGAAAAAAAACACCACACAAAACCCTATCATCACAGCTGACGATGAGTGTGCCGCTCTGCATTCTACCATACCATAAGTATATGGCCAAACGTATTTGGACACCCAAGCATGTCACCTTTATGTGGCTCTTTAACGTCTCATTCCAAAATCATAAACACTAAAATGTCACTGTTACAGCATCCACTCTTCTGAGCAGAGATTTGCTCCCATTCACTCACAACCACGTTAATGAGGTTGGACATACTTGAGGACAGTCTTCCAGATCATCATGAGGATGTTTGTTCGGGCTGAGGTCAAGGCTCTGTGAGGGCCAGTCCAGTTCTTTCACACCACACTTGATTATCTTTATAGACCTAAGTTTGTGCATGGGAGCACTGTCAGGTTGACGCAGTAAAGTTTCCACAAAGTTCCAGAAAGCTTGCTATTGTTGAAAATAGCAATAACACAGCCTGTTTTTTTATAGAAGACATTTTGACTGATCAAAGTAGGAAAAGCACCAATCTTCCTAATAACGTTAACAATGGCTCCACTCTATAAAAGTGTCCCAGTAAGCCATGACAGTGTGGCAGTGGGCCAGCATGAAGGAACACCAGGACCCTCAAACAGCACTTTTTCACAGCAAACATTTTGACTTAGCAAAAGCAGGAAAAGCGCAGGTGGAACGACCAACATTAACAATGGCTCTGTTCCATTAAATGTCCCAGGAAGCCTCTCCAGGGAGCCAACACGCACAATACCAAACCCCAGAACTGGCTCGCCTAAACTGAATACAGCCACCATTAATGTTATTAATCACACCTGTTCTTTTCCTGCTTTGGCAAAAAGGTCCACTGACGCTGCTGAAAGCAATTCAGCCATCATCAATTGTGTTATTTACACCTGTTTCTTTTGGGACACGTCAAAATGTCTTTAAAAAGTAGCAATACGATTTTCCTTGATTCAAGCTAAGTGGCTTTGTCCATGATCAAACCCATCCACCATTAGAGATGTTTTCCTCTTGTTCAGTGCAGCTCTTGTGTCACTCAGGCAGAATTGCGAACGATTAAATTACCATGCTGGAAATAATGGAGTATCACATTAAGAAGATGTTCTCTCTGTCTCTCTCTCTTTGTTCTCCTCTGTCTCTTTCCATCATGATGTGAGAGGAAAGGCAATAAAAAAGCGAATTAGAGGGAGACCCAGGTGTGTCTAAATCTTTAATTGGATTTCTTGTCATCTCTCTTCCTCAGTGAAATGAAACATTTAGGTTTGCTTGGCTTCACCACAACTCTGGTAATTGTTTTATGGCACTTTTATGAAATGAAAACAATGTTTTGTGTGAAAATGTTTTGTGGATTTGCATGATGTTGTCCAGAACTTTGCATGTGTGGGAGTGTGTATACATGGATATGTAGGCGTGTGTGAGTGAATTTGTTTTGAACATGGCTCTATGTGTGTTTGAAATAGAGATGGAGAGAGCCAGAGATGAGGGTGGTGGGTGAGCGTGTTATCTTGCAAAGCAGACGTTTTTAGCATAGCTGTGACTATAAGGTCAGTGTGAGTCCTGTGTTTTAGCCCCGGGATGAAAAGCTAATAGCAGAGTAATGACAGAGAGGGAAACTGCAAACAGGAGATAAGGTAGACAGAAACAAAATGGCCATCGCTGAGAGGGCTGATTACAGAGCCACTGAGTGAGCATGAGGAAAGGAAGTAAAGAGAGAGAGAGAGAGAGAGAGAGAGAGAGAGAGAGAGAGAGAGAGAGAGAGAGAGGTGGGAGCTGTCTC
>JBBMOE010000032.1:2899822-2946184 GCA_037975065.1 Chaetodon trifasciatus | reverse complement strand
GTTGATGGATGGATGGATGGATGGATGGATGGATGGATGGATGGATGGATGGATGGATGGATGGATGGATGACAAGGTGAGCCTGTCTTTTCAGTGACCGACAGAGCACAAAATTATGCATCTGTCACTGTTATATTTATTATGAAATGAAAATGTCTGTTTTCCAGAGAGAGAGAGAGAAAAAAGTTGCCTGGTAAATGATAGCTGTAGGTTTCCATTTCAGGTAGCATTCACATATTATTCCCTATGTTCTCCCACTATCAGAAATGTACTGAAAGTCCAAGCTTCAAGTCAAGAAGGTCTTTGATCTGTATCTGGGTGAGCCAGAGTCACATGAAACATGTTAAAGATGGAGGACGCACAGAGAGGCTTTGTGTGTGGGTCAGGGAATAAACAGAAAAACAAATAAGACAAGAGGAACATAAAGAGTGGAGTCACTGGAATATTTTGAATTAACCAATAGGAACGTGCTGCAGAGTTTTTGATGATGGTGTTTGTTCTCCCCCTTGTGGTGATTATTACACATTACACTAAACAGAAAAGTGACTGAGACACTTTATTCAACTGGAACAGATGCTGTGAAGTACCTATTTAAATTTCAGTCTTAAAAACAGACACAATACATGATTGTTGTTAATGGTACAAAGAGGCTTGTTACACTTATATACAAGCAGCCTTATGATGTTCAGTTTTTGCTCACACTGTGTCAAAAACATGTTGATTCTCTAGTTTCTAATTTTTTGTCCCATTTACCTAAATGACTGGACACAAGTACCACTCCATATGATGCAATCTAATACAGCATCTCTATTTACAGCCTCAAACATTACCATTAAGTTGGATTCAGACATGAACGTGATGAAAATTTTTGATTGATTAAACTGATATAAGACTAGTTGGTGTTTAATTTAATGGCTGCTGTAGTGGATTGCATCACTGCTTTACATGATTAACTGCTAACTCTGTCCATTGATAGCTCCTGTATGGCTCATACAACACTGACGGTGTTTAATACACATTGATGTGAAGGGCACGTTTTGAAATGTGGAGTGTCTAAGTTTTCTGCAAATGTTCTCACTGCTCACCTGCTGTCCATACTTGGCGTCATTCGCTTCTAAAAGTGTATTCTTCAGCTGTGTAAACTCTTACAATCGGTGCTAAACCCTTAGGGGATAATTGTAAAGTCAACATACTGTATCACTCTTGACTTGTGCACTTGTTTCCACAAACTGTGCCAAAAATAATTCTCCTAAAATTTCCTGTAATTACTCTATTGCAGAACATGCTGCATATATATATTGTCGTTTCATTCATCTTTTAACATTGGGACAATGTTAGAAATACACATTCCAGTCCTCAGATTTAATGTGTTTTCTAGATGCCTAAATGTGTATAAATACCACAGAAAGAAGGTTGTTATTCCCTGAAAATACTGGCCTGAATACTAAAATGAACTTTTGCTATGAGTCTAGACATCACTGCAACTCCAACCTGGTCCTGCATGTTTACACACCACATCCGAGGTATCAGACACATCTTTACGGGGGATTTAGTCCAACCCCCTTTCTTGAAATTGTAGTCATTTTCTTCCTGGATTACTGTACCACCCTCATTACTTGGCTCCTGTCACAGGTTAACATAGTTGCTCTGTCGTGAAGGCTGAAAGCTCCACTTGTTAAACTTACTAAAATTCTTCCATCTCAACTTCTTCTCCTCTATGGTCAGCTGTGCATGCTATCCTGGAGCAGTTGTGGGAGGATCTAGCCCTGCAGACCTCCAGGCTGCTCTCTAGTACCTACACATAAGCCGGTTTATTCATATTCCACTACCAGATGCTTGGCTGTCCTTTCCCTGTGCTAGCGGTCATCACTTCACACAGTCGTGACTACTGACTCCTGGCTTTCCAACCAAGAAATGACCTTCCTTGTCTGGGCAGAAATCACTCCTGGCCTTTGGTGAGCGAACGCTCATCTTTCATATCCAAATGCATTTTTTCAGTGAATGTTTTCTCCTCTCTACAGCCCTCCGTTTAAATAAAAATGTTGAATTATATTCATACTGAGATGTGTTTCTAATACAACATCTATAAGGGTCGAGTAAAAAATAGAAACACCTCTCAGCATTTCAGTTAAACAGAACCACAAACTGCAGCCTCCACAAATGCTCTGAGGCATGACAGTTCCTGTCTGTGCGCTGGTTATCACCTCAATAATAATATTAAATAATAAAATATACATCTTTTGTCTAACCACTGAAAGACAGGAAAGAATGACATGTGGTTACTTCTCTTGTAATACTATTATATCTCCACTAGGGGGCAGAACAGAACACTTATGGAAGCAGTCTGCTTAAACTTAGTCCAGTTCACACAATAAAAAACGAGCCAATTTATTTTACTATGGAGTCATGTTGCTTCAAGCACTTTGTATTCCCTGTTTAATTCAGCTTTATTAATCATAAGCAGGCACGAACTTAGTATTTATTGAGGTAGTTTATGATAAATTTGCAGCCCCCCCAAAACTAAGGTATACATCAGATCATTTGACTTCTGTGTCAGTTTTATTGCAGAGCCGTGCACAACACACACACACACACACACACACACACACACACACACACACACACACACACACACACACACACACACACACACACACACACACAACTCTCCATGGGAGAGTTCTGTCATGGTCTGTAGATTGGGTGTCCCAGGGTGGTTAACTATTGATATGGAGCTCAGGTAACACACCTGATATGTGGGAGGGTGGAGAAGGTGCAGGGTAGAATGGCAGGGAGGGGGAGAGGGAGGGACAGGGCGGGAGAGAGAGAATAGCAGAGGAAGAGTGAGGGGGAGAAAAGAGAGAGTGAAACAGAGAGAAATAGTGTGCAGGGGCAAACTAGCAAAGAGAGACATGATGAGCGAGTGTGAAGGCAGGAGCCAGTTAACAGACTAACACACACCCCCCGTCTACACACGGGCCATTTCTGGATTGGAGGGCTGACTGGCCCAGTAGCCAATAGCAAAGTACGATATTGTGATGACTCAGGGCATAGCTGAGGAAATGGGATGCTGAGGGCTGTGAATGTATTGAAAGAGATGAACTGTGTGTGTGTGTGTGTGTGTGTGAGTGTGTGCGTGTGGAGGGCAGATGCATAAACAAATGGATCACTGTGAGGGAAGAAACATCCATTTGTCTTTAACAACACACATCGCAGCTCTGCTCCCCCCCCACCCAAAGCCCCCCCCCAAATTACTTTGCATTCCCCTCAGTGTATGGGCATGTGCATGTGTGTGTTTACCATGTAAACAGACCTACTTCTTTGTGTCAGCATAATTACAATGGACTAAATTCTTTATCTCCACCTCCTCAGCCTGATAGGCATCTGTCCTCTCTCAATTGTTTGTCGGTTGGGAGTTAACCCCCAAGCCCTTTTTTACAAGCCTTCCCCACAGGCAAACACAAGCTCCATACCCACAGTATAGAATATTTAAGGTAAATGAATGAGCTGGTGAATGAGGACTAAGCTATCTATAACACGCACACACATACGACTGATGCTGTAATAATGTGCTTCAGCCAAACAGCTAATTATACTTCTGCTTATTAAGCTATGTTAAAAAGCGTTTTTGCCACTATGGTTTTAGTAGAATGAAGTGCTGAATTTCAGCACCATCAGGAACTTTATCTTCCAGCCCTTAGTCATCAATCTTTCAGAAGCGCACCACACATGCACACACACACACACACACACAAAAGGTGACTGTGTGAAACAGACAGATAGTATAATGGTATGTTGATATAATAATCATATGTAATCCGATATTTGACATGCAATAAAGAAATGGAACTGCCTTTGCATAATACCAAGTTTGTCAGTTTCTTTTCCATCAGCCATCAGCCATCAGTTGCAGCTGTAAAACGTTTAAACTTCTAATACAGTGTGTCTGATAAGCTGTGGTGGAATGAAACTGCACTCATGCAAATACTGTGTCTAAGTTCAATTTTGCCATATTAGACTTTTACTTGAGTATATTCCATTTTATGCTACTTTCTTCCACCACATTTCGGAGGCCAATTTCTCACTCTTTTGATAACTTTAGTTACTAGTCATGTTTCAGATTGAGATCAATAATAGAAAATATAAATCAAGTAAATTATGATGTAATATCACAGGTTAAGCTACCCAGCAGTATACAAAGTAAGCTCCTTCCTTGATCAATACCCTCATCCCCGCGGTTTACAGTATCAACACAGATGGACTCACCTGTAATAGAGGCGAAGCACCTGCATATGCAGATACTCCACCCTTTTTGTGTTTTACACAACCACTCTCACTCACCCCCTCCGGTGTGGCCCGCCCTTCCTCTCCATCTCACCGCAGATAGTCCCGCCTTTCACCGCCCCTGCAAGCGGGACTGCGAGTTTAATGTTCCCCCTGCGCGTCTACTCTACCCGGGGACCCATTTTGCCATAAGTCCTCACCACTTTTTATGTGTTTTATCTCCCCGACACTTTAAACTTCGCCCAAGAACTTTGGGACTACCGTTGCAGTTTCACCCCCACCTCTCCTGAGCAACATTCAATTGACAAGGTAAGGCCGTCGACGCGAGCGAAGTGGCAACAGGTGCAGTGTCACCTCATCCTGGATCAGTCAGCCAAGCTCCACTTTTTACTCGTTTTTTTCAGGCTGTCAAAGAGTAGGTTAACGTTGTTAAAGCTGACAGCTGTGAACTCTGTTTTTAATGGAAGCTCAGGTGTGATGGTCGAGAGCTCCTGAGACGCAGGTATAGCCCGGGTGCTCTGTTGCATTCACGTCCGTGGCGAAAATGTTACCATGGGAGAAGGCCACAGTTTTACTTTGAGTTTCTCTGTAAGAGCATTTTCAAAGCGTTTGTTGACAAGCGTTTTTAAATGCTAGGTTTGCTCTCTGGGTTGTCAGAATGGCTTCATTGCTCCGTGTTAGACCCTGGTGAGCCTCTTTACCCCTGACGCACGCACACAGACGTTTCCGTTGCATATTAAGCTCTAGAAAAGCAAATATTACTGCCATAAAACTTAACCAACCCACTATTGGCATGGCATCGCGGCTGTGGGGGACGTTAAAATTCCATGTCAAACCCCAAATCTCCAGTGGGACATCGCGTATGACCTGAAATCTGAGGGTGAATTACGCGTCAAACCAGTGTGACATTTAAGTAGTGTTTCTCTTTTGCTTTTTTTGTTTTCCAATGAGAATACATGCATCAGGGCACCTGCTCGGCCAGCCCTGTTTATCTTTACCCAAAGTATTTTGTACTCGGCAATCCGACCAACAGACCCCGCATTATGACTACAATAAAATGTGAATGAAAGTGGACTGTACCCTGTGGGGATCAGTTGGATCCAAAATTCGCAAAACCTTCTATCGCAATTTGCAGCACAGTCCCCTCTCATGAAATCAATAACAGGGCTGTAGGCAGAGGAAAACCCATTCACATGCGAGCCTTTGCAGTGGGAGATGTCGGACATTAGAAAGCCAGCTCCAAACAGGTGCTTTGACATCGTCTAGCCAACGCCGTAAGTCTGATAACCATGCAGGGTATCATAGATTGTCATATGTAGATAGTCTTTATTTCATAATAAATGTAATCTCGAGAGGTATTACTATGGGGGGCAAGGACATTTTAAAGCATATATTTATGCCTTTTTTAACCACTACATTCTTTTTTCCACTCTTCATGTTCACCGGTGCTTCTTTATTTGCAGTACATTATGTTAATGAGATTCTGTTGACGGTTACTTGAAACCTCACTGCTTTGTCTCACTCCCCTGCAAGGTTATTATAGTTAACTAAAACAAAATGAAAACCTGAGACAAGATGTGAAGAAAACATTTGAGTTCACTGAAATAGAGACTAGGCTATAGACAAAAAAAAAAAAAAAAGAAAAAGAAAACTAGCTGAAACAATATACAGGAAACATCTTTAGTTTTAGTCAAATTTGTCAACACAGCAAGCATCAGAAGGCTACTCTGAATGTTTCCCCTGTGAAATACCCCCCATATTTTATTAAAACAAACCCCTAAAACTAAGACTGATAATAAATCTAAGCTAAAATTTTTTTTTTCTGACGTGAGCAAATCCACTTAAGAAACTAATTGAACAAGAATTAAAAGCAAAATAAGAATAACGACAAAAAATACAAAACTTTAATGGCTCTGATCTCCTGCCTTATTTGTTGCTTATAAAACAGAAATAAACTCTTGGAAGGACCGAGCTGGTCTGACTTGTTCTTGGCTGTTGATGGTTGCTCTGTGTCTGAGGTAATGTGAGATTATGAAAGTGATAAGAAATAGTACCAAGAGTCAGCAGTGACATCATGCAAAAAGGTGACGTGAGAAAGAAGAAGAAGAGCTGATAGGTGGAACTAAATGGGGTTGATTAGGACACTGAATGTCTGTCTGGGCTGTAGTTGCATCAAAAGCAGCAGTGGAGTGATTGAGTTAGTATGGGTTTATTCACTAAATGTCCAGTCAGACATTTTGCAATTATATTTCCACAGCCTTTATGTATGAGGAGGATATTTACTAGTTTATCTATATCCAATATACACTTTCTTTCAAATGCTGGCAAAGCTTATACATATAAGGGTATGCAGAGAGACAGTTTTCACCAAAAATTCAAGGGCTCCGGACCTGAGCTTAACTTATCTATGAAGCTCTCGGCTCTACCTTTCATCTTTGATGCACAAAGACAATTTTTTACAGATGTCGCATCATTATCTTAACCTTCTGCTGACTTTGAGCTAATGTGCTTATCCACACATGCATGCTCTGAGATATATTTTGTTGACACTGAAATGCAGCCATCAGACCAATTTATGTGTCGGTATCCGAGAAGTCATTATCAGAGACTTGTGGTATGTTAAAAAATGCCATGCTACAGTTAATGATTTTATGACACGGAACAGCTTTTTATAGTAGGTGACAAATCTGTCTCCATGCTGTCGTTCCCAGGAAGCTGCATTACATGACCTGAAAGCGGAAGCGAACTGTACGTCTCAGTGGTTATGCGTCCATTTGCTCTGTATACTGTAGAGCATATTCTAGGCAGTCTTGACCTTCAAGAGACCCCCATTTGGATTCTTTTGCAGCAAACAAAGATACAATTAGTTAATCAGTCTCCTTTTGAAAGATATAAGGCAAGATTAATAGCTTGGACTGACTGTTTGACTTAATGTCAGTTCTTGGGAGTCACATTTCTGCTCTCAGCAGGGTGCATTGAGCTAATGAACCCCCACTGTGGAGGCAGCAAGGCTGCTCCTCCTGCTGTGCTAAATCAAGGAAATCTTCGTCTAGATTATGGTATTAGAGAGGTATAATTACTGTACAATTACCATATTGTGTCACTCTTAATTGATAAAAATTCTTTCTGTGGAAGCTGTAACTGATTTGTTTTTCAATAATACACAACCCAAAACTGCAATACAAGCCAGTTAATTTGAGATGATTGCAGAGATATGGTGGGACTTTCTAATTATTTACTACATTTGTTTGTTGTGGTAGTAGTTGGTTGCCATTTACTGGTGTGGCTTTGATAAAATGAGATGTGGTTGTTGGATCTGAACTGTTGATATAAAGCTAAAATGCTAATGCTAAAAAAAAATCAATAGGAAAATAGCATATACTTGTATAATCATATAAAATAATCAAATTGATGTTTAATGGAAATGACTTGTGCTGTATGGTTATACATTATCAGAAAGAATTCTTCATATGTGGAAAGCAAAACTTTTACTAATAGTTTAATTAGAATGTACATGTAATAATAATCCTGACTTTTGACACTGTTATGGTGTCCAAATTGATCATTTTGATCAGATCATCACAGTAGGACTTACTGAATGTCAATAAGCAATAATAGTTAATTATCATATATCTGTTATTATTGATATTTGATATTATTGATATATAAAATCTGAATTATTGGGTATTGAATATTGGGTAAAACTTAAAGGTCCAGCGTGTAGGATTTAGTGGCATCTCGCAGTGAAGTTACAGGTTGCAACCAACTGAACACACCTTACCTCACCCTCCCCTACGGCTGCGAAAAATGCAAAAGGTGCTCTTTGGAGCCTGTGTTTGGCTTGTCCATTCTGGGCCACTGTAAAAACATGTAGATATAAAGTGCTCGGTAACGGTAGCTCAGTAACGAAAACCCAACAATTCATATTTCAAGTGATTACACACTAATGAAAACATGGATATATTACATTTTCGCAAATTGTGCCTTTTTCATCTCCACTATGTCTTTACCCAAATGAGCTCGTCATTGCATCTGCTTCAATTCTCTTAATCCAGATAATTTCCTCAGCCCTACCTGTGCGCATGGTAACCAGACTCCATTGTTAGTAACTTAAGTCCTGACAGATCACAGTCCACAGAAGGCAGTGGCTGGTTCCTATAGCTACCGTCAACAGTCTGGACCTAGAAGTGTTTGTAACAAAATCCTCTGAATGCTAAACAAAATGGCCGCCACCTTGAGTCCTCTTCCCACCAGGTCCCAGCTGTTTGCAGAGAGAAACCTCATATTGTGGACAAACAGGTGGCTGATGCACTATATAATCCTGTTTAGATGCTATCAGGAGACTTTCAGCAGAAACGATATGAGCCTTGCCTTGCCATTTGATATAGATTCAGACCTAACAGTAATGTCATCAATGAAGATAAGTGCATGAGATGTATTTAAAGAATAACAGCTTATGCTGTTCAGGATCGCAGGGTGCTGCAGCCTGTCACAGTTGCAACCACATCTACACCTACAGGCAGTTTATACTTTCCGATCCCCCTTATCTTCGGGTCTTTACAGTGTGATAACCATGCAAGCACAATAACATTTAAACTTGAACCTGTCCTCTTTTATTTATCCGGTTCTTGCTAACCTTCTTGCTTTATTTGATTATTGATCTCATTGGAAGTTATGAACTGATAATCTGCATGTGATGCTGTAACGGCATATTTGAATAGTTGTATGGCATCACCAGTGCTCCGAAAGCAGAGCTTTGAAAGGAGAGGGTAAGCTACACATATTACGTAAATGGCTCAACATTTTATTTATCTGCTGCCACGTTGTGTCAAGTTGTTTTCAGCAAGTTAAAAATGTGGACCACTCATTTTGCTGCACAAGAACGCAAGAAAAAGCCCTTCTTTTGGCTGTGGCTTACATTGGTTACTTAGCTCCAGGTCTGAAGCCCAAATCAAACTTTTGCTTTGTCCTTTATAGCTTTTCCTCCAAAGGCCAGCTCATTCTTTATGGTGTATCAACCTGTGGAAGGAGAGCATGGGTTAGTCATTGTGGATTAGGAAGACCTGGATAAGTGATGCCTGTCCATGAACCTGTTTCCAGTGCTGATGATTAATCCAAGTGAGAGGGACAATGATTGTTAGCATATAGAGGGCAGGGTATGACATGGTGGCAGGATAATGGCTCTTTGTGTTGATGAATAGAGCAGGCAGAGGCTTAGAGTGATGTTGGTGCTACCCACGCCGTGCCAGTGACGGTTGTGCACAGAGCGAAGGAGGAAATGTAGGAATTAGGGATGCACATTTTGGATTTTTTTTATGACCGTTAACCGACGCCCTTTAACGATTAATAACCGTTAACCGATAAGATTTAAATGCCCTTCCATGCTGCCATTCCGACATTCCGTCATTCCGACGATGCACACACGATGCACAAACACATTAAATCCGTCATTTACCGCCAGCTGCAGTGTATGTGCAAAACAGGGGATCGAGTCCCAGCTGACCCGACCGGGAGAGTTGGCTGCCACGATGTTGCGCGCGTTGTCGTGGACGCATGCGGACACTTTCCCACTAAGTCCCCACGTCTCCACTGCATCAACCAGTTTAGCTGTGAGGTTGTCAGCTGTGTGTCTACCTGGCATGCTCTGCGTTAACAGGACGGCAGAATTAACTTTCCAGTACTCATCGATATAGTGACATGTAATTGTCACGTAGCTCTCTGTTGTGAGCGCGGTCCAGCAGTCCGTTGTAATAGCCACGAACTTAGTACTTGCAAGTCGCGTTTTACCCCCATGAGTTGATTGAATTACGTAGCTTAAAAACAAAATCGACCGTTAGTATTAATCGGTTAGAGTTACTGTTATCGGTTAACGGTTAAACGGTTAACCATGTGCATCCCTAGTAGGAATATAAATGTGTAGAAAGAGGCAAAGGTTAATTAGTAAATCATTAACAATAAAAAATGTAACCACACAGACACTTGTAAGTGTTATTCTCTCAATACTATGTCTCAGAATGCTCGACAGCATGGAAATTTATTTTAGGACGAGGACAGGATTGAATTGATTTCTAAGTTGAAAGTTGATGCATGCAGTTTAAGATTTTTGCCCCATGTGTAACTGTTTAACTGTAACTTCCTTGCATCGTGGGTGACTGATAAGAGGTAGGCCAAAGTAAAGGTTCATACAGTAGATAAAAGTTTAAGATGACAAAGTAGACACTGAAGTAAGCCGTTCTATTATGGCATTGCTTTTTGACAACTGTCCTCTGTTTTTATTTTGACGTTAGCCGTTGATATCTTTCATTTCTTTATCATTTCAGCCATGCTACTACCCTCATCACTGCTACTCCTCCTTGGCCTCCTCAGCTGGAGTCCCAGTGCATCGTGGGCCGCTAAGGTGATCGTGGTCCCACCCATCATGTTTGAATCACATCTCTACATCTTCAAAACACTGGCCACAGCTCTGCACCAGGAGGGCCATGAGACCCATTTTCTCATTTCAAAGGGTCGTGCGGTGTCCCCGTCCCCTCACTACCACTTACAGCACTACCCAGGGATCTTTAACAACACCACGGCTGACAATTTCCTCCAGTCCAAAGTCAGCAACATCTTCTCAGGCCGCCTGACATTTCTGGAACTGTTTGACATTCTTGACCACTACTCTCAGAACTGTGATGCTGTTGTTGGCAATGTCGAGGTAATGACCCGCCTCAGGGAGGCCAAGTTTGACCTGCTGCTCGTGGACCCTAATGAGATGTGTGGTTTTGTGCTCGCTCATATCCTTGGTGTGCAATATGCTGTGTTCAGCACAGGCCTGTGGTACCCTGCAGAGGCAGGTGCCCCAGCTCCGCTTTCATATGTACCCGAATTCAACTCACTGCTGACAGACCACATGTCTCTGGTCCAGAGGATCACCAACACAGCAGTTTACCTTGTGCAGCGCTTTGGAGTCCATTATATTGCATTACCCAAGTATGACCGGATTATGAAGAAACATGGAGTGAAGCCTCAAGTGGCCATGGCTGACTTGGTGCAGGGTAGCCGGCTATGGATGCTATGCACCGATATGGCTCTGGAGTTCCCCAGGCCCACCCTGCCTCATGTGGTGTACATAGGAGGCATCCTTACCAAGCCCCCCAGTCCACTGCCACAGGTCAGTACTGAGACACCCAGACAGCTGGCATGCACTTGATGAAGTGGTTTTGTAGTTTTGTGGTCTCATGCACAACAGGGATAATACTATGTAGAGTAGAGTAGGTCCCTGTCACAGCATATATGATTTCCTGTCACGCTGTCGACCTATATTCTCTGCCAAAGCAGAGAGAAACTTTATCAGATTGAAATAACTGCAATCTCTGTTTGTGGATAATCCAGCAAATGAAATACCTGAGACATTAAGATTCTTCCTCATGTAGTCATAGATCAGTCATATGATATGAAACATCACCCACAATGGTCCATTACACCTAGAGATCCCACCTAGTATCCCTTATTATCAGATGCTGCTACAAAGCCATCCTTTATAGAGGTTGCTGGGGTGAGGATGGGTTTGGGTTGAATGGACATGGTAGATTTTGAGTGGAGAGGGAGGGCAGTCGGAGAGCAGAGGCGGGTGGTGACGGGGGTTAGTCCAGCGTTTGGATGCCGAGAGCGCGGGCCGTCGGCATCTACTGCGGGGGGTTTTGCAATGCTGCTCCAGCCAATAGGGAGCATTGTGCCGTGTTGTGTGGAGGGAGTTATAATGGAATTGGAGGGAGAACGAGGCCATTGTTCCGGGCGAAGCTCTGGGGACACTGAGACTCTTTTATGGGGTCACTGAGGCGGCGTTGTGGGGACAGTAGAGCCCAGTGTGCCCCTGAGGTTGCTCTGTGCCAGGGCGGGTCTTAGCTGCCGCAGCTGGACCATTAGCCTCCCTCCCTCTGCTTGTCCTCCACTTCTATCACTCCAACATGGCTGCTCCCGGATCCCTCCTCACAGTCTGTACATCTTTACTTTCCATTCTCAAATATACATCACCTGCCAAGTGAAAAGCATTTTTGATCAGTTGACAGCAAGCTGCATTACTACCAAACAGTCCCACTTTGTGGCCTGGTCCAAGAATATGGTTAACTCCTTTAGTAAATGGGTCTCCTGCCTCCAGGAACAAGGCCCTGGAGGAGGATACCACTGTCGTCATTTTTCCAAAGGAATGTCGTGCCTCTTGTTTTCACTGCCTCAGAGTAGCTGTCAGGCCTCCTTCTTGTCTTTTGATTTAACCATAGTGGTGACCTTCTACATCTTTTTTTCATAGACCAAAGCCACAGTCTACCAATGAATATAGACAGTGTTTAAGATGGGTGGCAGATGTAAAATTCATCATGTCATTAACTGCTTAATTCGGTCTTTGTCTTCTAATTAGACATAGCTGCAGTGTTCTTCCCTGACCCTTTAACTTTGCTCAGGAAATTACGTTGTAGAAGGAAATGGGATAATCTGCGTTTAGAGATCATACAGAGATGTTATCATATTTACCAGTTTCAGACTTGCAAATACTCTTCGTGTCAACAACCAAGTAGTAATTACAACTACGAGCTCTGCTGTAGTGTCTGACTTAGATCTAAATAACAGAAGTCATTTTAAATTATATTTTATATTGAAATGTTCATGAGTTCATACGTCCACCTCTGCTTATATTAAGTATAAGAGTTGGGGCTATTTATTCTGTAGAAAATAGTTGGGGGGGGGGGGACTGTGGATTACCTAAAGTAGCTGGGATGTCGTTCCTAGAGAGATGTGCTGCTGATGAGTTTTCTTTCAGCATCATAATAAGAAATTCTTTATTATCACCTCCATTGTGTTGAGTTGATAGCAGAAACTACAGATATCTCAAAACTTGGCACATTAAGCTGAAACTTGTTCACATAAGTTTCCTCTGATTTAGGTGAACTTAAACGATGTAAGAGTATGGTGAATGTATAGATTAGATGAGAAGATGCCTTCGAGTGGACTTTGTTTCCGGTATGTAGAGTGATTTGTGTTGCTCTGATGGCTGGCTGCTCTGTTGATTTTGTGTAGTTTTATGGTGCTTTGTAATTTATTGTATATCAGCAGTACTATGAGTTAGTTTCCCCACAGACACATTAAAGTACCTGAATTTGTATGTTTTCCAGTTTTGTATTCATTGATTTATCAAGGTAATGCATACACAGTGTACGCCAGTGCTCTGTAGAGACTGAAATAGGGATCTCTTGAAGAAATGCACTACTTGCCAACCGTATATTAAGTGGTATATTTTGAAGTAAATTGGCACCAATTGAGAAGAGATAACAATTCCTGTCACATTTACTGAGGAAGAAAGAAGTCAAAGCTAGGAAATTCTAGTACCCCGCAGACACAGTGTGGTAAGGTAAGGCCATCTAGACGAATGCTTATGATTGATTAACAGAGAAGATGAATAATAAGAATTCCCATTACAGATCCATTAAAATTAGGGACTCTGTGGACTATCAACAGTATTACTTCAAAGGCGGATATGTTTTCTGTCCAGTTTGCTGGTTTGTTTGTTTTTGTAGCAGGACTACAGAAAAACAAATGGCCTGATTTTCATTAATCTTGGTGGAATCGTATAGCATGAGTGAAGGAAGAACCCATTAAATGTTGATCTGAATCATGCAGCGGATAAATTAATTATTTTTCACATTAACATTGTAATACAGGGCATTTGCCCTTGCAGAATAAATTCCGTACATCTTAAAATCTAATAGATGGTAATAGTGTTCAATAAACATGGCCAATTGTACAAATACGATGACTGCATATCACCATCCACCAGTAATCCTCTGGGGTAGCCGACACACGTAATCGTTCAAACTTCACACAGAAAGCAGTTGTTATGGAGCACTCGAGGACAGGGAACAGGAACAGCTGTACCAACCTATGGTTCAAAGTAAACTGTGGCCATTGAAATGTAAATACACACATCCAAATCTGAATTGGCTGCAATGAACTCCACCAGAGCTGCTGAGGAAAAAAAGGTTTGAACTTTACGCTACATGAGAGCAAGCTGTAATATTGACCATGAAATTTGCGCTTTTAGATTAAGAAGAGTGGACTGGTGGCCTTGGTGGAGGTCCATGCTCTCCGAGTGCCCTTCTAGTTCATTAATGTCATAATATGGAGTGATGATGTATAATGCAACACCAGGCACCACACTGCAAAATCCATGCTCAGCACATCCGTACTGGCAGTTCTGACGCATTGACTTGCAAACTGTAACAGCTTCATGCATTAGGCACTCTGCATCTTGCTTGATAAACTTCTATGGGCTTTTTATACATTACAAATTTCCTTTTCATTTAAGTTGTGTGCAAGTAAATATTTTTTACAGCCTGTACCAGCTGCAATATGATATCTATATTGCACTTGTTAAGAAGTTTATAGTCAGGGGTATATATGCTCGGTATATTTTGACAAACTCAGTCCCGTTGATCTGTAAATGTGCAAACCATTCATTCATCATTCACAAAGGATTGGTGTGAAACACACTTCACTTGAATCATTGCTAGACATGGATCATGTCTGGCTATGAGACAGACAAAGTTCATGTGAATGGTCTTTTTTATATTTATCTCAGTAGTAGACGCTTTTAACATATTTTATCTCCAATATTGGTCATTTGAATGCATGTAAAACACACAAATTAATCTACTATGAAAATAAGAGAACAAATAAGGTGAAGTAAAATAAGTTGAAAAATAAATTGAAAATATCGCTCCAACAAAACACGTAGCATAGTAGTGTTGCACTGTATTATTCCTTTTCTTTTTCATGGGCAAAGCAACTCTACAAAATGTGTATTTTTAGCTCTCATTGTCAGTTTCTCATATTCCAACAGGATTTTGAGGCATGGGTGAATGACACAGCGGAGCACGGCTTTGTGGTGGTGTCGTTTGGAGCTGGGGTCAAGTACCTTTCCCAGGATATTGCTCACAAACTGGCGGGAGCCCTTGCCAGACTGCCTCAGCGTGTCGTCTGGAGGTAAGGTATCTGTTAAGGCAGCACTGAATGTCTTTTTTTTTTTACATTCAAAGCTTCTATTGAGGTTTTCAAATGAAGCTTTGAATATCATTCATCATACTTAATGACATCATCACCCTAAAAATAAAAATGAAAAATGAGAGATCCTCAATTTGAATGAAGTGATTCATCGGATTAAATGAATTATGAATATAACTGGTCCGATTTGTCACATAAATACATGTAGGCAGCAGGCTAATCCAATCAAAGCGTAAAATGATGACGAAAGAATAATCGCACCCTTGGGCTTATTGTTGCTAGACTGGCTCGTTAATACAGGTTTGTGGCTCCCCTTGGTGCAGTAAACAGCAGTGCAAGCAGTTTTTTGATTGCAGTGAAAATATTGCTCTTGAAAAGCTAAACAAAAACATGTGAATTTTGGAAATAATTACATCTATCTTTAAATACAGGGTTTAAACAGAATGAAGAGAAAAAATAAAATAAAAAAAAAAAACCTGTGCAAAAAAAGCTCTACAAATGCAGACCTTTAAGTGTTCAGGTTTCAGTCCTACACAGAGTTATCAAATTGTGTTTGTGCTCGTCCATTAAAATCGATAGATGTGACTAAAATGTAATCTCTCCCAGAGCAATGACCCATTGACTATGAAAATGAGAGGAAAAAACATCCTGAGACACCCAGTTTCAGAGTGCTTTAAATTCCATCCATGAACCTGTTAATCTATAACTTTTGTCTCTAACCAAGTTCATTGACTGTATTCTCTCTCATTGTGTTTGTGTTTGTTTTATGTGGTGCAAAGTAATAAATACTCAGACATCCAAATGTGTGAGGATGCATAATCCTTACCAGACAATAAAACCTGTTTCTCAACTGTCGGTCTATGTATTATGGCATGTCCCAAGCAGTGCACAAGTGCTGCAGGAACAATGCTTTGGTCCTTGTAACATGTGCACATGACGGCAGTCCCCAAACCTGGCTTTTCTATAGATAAATGGTGTAGCTGGGTTAATATTTGAGTCTGTGCTTGTGTGCAGAGGTTAGTGGCTGGTGCATAAGGTCTTCACTTCACAAACAAACACACTGCACAATTTACTATAATGTTATACCTGACAGAATGCTCGAGTAACCTCTCATTAGGTGTGTCTGTGCCGGATAATTACAGTTTTAAAATGATATGTTGTTTTTATTCTTACTTGGGTCATAGATGTCTATTTCAGTTTTGCTGTGGTCCATTTTCATGTTTTTCTCTATTTGTTTCTTTTTTTTTTCATCTCAGTTTTAGTTCTAGGTTTTAGCAATACTGTAAACACTGTGGTTATACTTTCAAAATGTTCGTTTTTATTTTTATCTCAGTTCGTACATTGTAACCTTTCACAATTACGGTGTCATCATTTTCTGTCACTCCATTTCCTTCTTGAACTGTGTGTGACATGCGAAGGTGCCTTTTAGCCACTTAAAGGTGTGTGGGCTAAAACTCTTCTCTGGAGTATATATTAATTAGTGAAGTAATTTATTAACATTATATTTCTAGACACCACACATATTAAACAACAAACAAATAACTAGCAGCAA
Source organism: Chaetodon trifasciatus (assembly GCA_037975065.1). Classification (NCBI taxonomy): domain Eukaryota; kingdom Metazoa; phylum Chordata; class Actinopteri; order Chaetodontiformes; family Chaetodontidae; genus Chaetodon; species Chaetodon trifasciatus. The sequence continues at coordinate 2,929,314 of JBBMOE010000032.1, read as the reverse complement.
GTATGGGTGTAGTTCATAGTTAACCATTAATAGATAAACCACCCCTGTCAGTTTAGAAAGAGCGCTCAGAAGGAGCATATGAGTCAGAGCAAGGAGACAGAAAATAGAAACCGGAGTTATTATGTGTTCAGGTTGGCCATGCGTCCATGCCAGTCCGTTCTATTTAATAGGTCAAAGGTCAACTTGACTGTGACATCATAATATTCTGATTTGTCTTGACACGCAACATGTGTTAGTAATACTGCATGATAAGTTGTCATTTCAGTGTGACATTTTAGCGCATAAGATGACAAAGGCAAACAAAACGTGTTCCTCTGTTCTCAAGCGCTGACCTTTAGTGGTGAGATATTGAGGTCTACAGGTGAAGTGAGATGCTGATATGAAATTAGTGGCGATAGACAGGAGCCCAAGACTTTGGATGTGACATTGAACAGTCATCTGGCTTTCAGTGGCCCTCCCATACTAAAACGATGGAAAAGAAAGAGGGCTGATGAGAGGGACAGGGACCAAGCCAAATGAATCGTGTCATTGATAATTGGCCACATGAATGTAGGCTTTGATTGGCAGGACAGTGAATTGGTGCTTTGTTGAAGGCAGAAAGAGAGATGAAAGAGTTTGAGTTAGGGAGGGAAGGAGACAGAGATGGACGGATGGGGGTCGTAATGTAGAATGCATATGTATTGTGTGCTGCATTTGTTGGAAAATGCTTCCGCACACACACCCATGCAATACAGCACACATTCACCACCAGCCCGAAGAGGACAAAGGGTTGAAACCTAAATGTCTGTGAGTGAACAAGCGAAGGCCTTCTGCTTTTTGCATTTTATTTAGGGGACAAAGAAATCAGCATTGAATTCCCCTTTGTTAACTGTCTGAATCATATAAATCTTTGACTCAATTGGTTCATTGAAGCTTCTGTATTTTCAGTCTCTTTTGTACACACTATGTGTACATCTTCTGCCCTCACTTTGCAGGTACGGGTGCACAGCTGTGTTTAGCAAGCACAAGACTAAAAATAAAAGACTAAATATCTTAACAGTTAGCCCAGCAGTTACTTAAAATGGTGTAGTAACCTCAGACAGGTGGTTTAATGATTAGCTTGTTTGTAGTAAACTGATTGCAGAAAAGCTAAATTAAAGGAATACTTTGACATTTTGGGAAATACACTGATTCACACTCTCTGTAGTAACTTCCTGGAGTCTCGTAGCGGCCATGAGTTTGCCAGGCAACCATAAGAGACTCCTGAAAGTTACTGAGCCCGGTCGACAAATAGTCCTGCACATAACCACCTCTTCTTACTGGATTTTAATGCTTCCTCTATGTCATCTCTTTATTTTTTGAATATTTTTTAATCAAAATCAAGCATTTTTTTTCAATAGCCTCCATATCATGCGGGTTAACCTGCTGTCTGTTCACTGGTCACATTGGAAATTCCTTCATCATTCCTGTCTTCACCTTTTCCATCAGGCTCTGTGCCATTTTGTCCTTTGTCTGACCTCAAGTTGATAAGTGAAAGTGAAATCGTGATTTTTTTCCGCTTAAGCGCACAGCACTCTAAAGGTGCACGCACAAACTGTTGACACTGTGCACGCTGTGCATGTTCTCCACCTTTGTCTCAAATAAAATCCAGGGAAACCAGAGATAAAACTCCAGAAGGGTATTCAAGGGGTAGATAAGATGTCTGTTAACATCGGTCACAGATCAGACAAGCTGCTGTGGAACTGATGCCTTCAGCGGTTGCTAGCAGCAGCACAATGTTCAGCTGAAACCAAACTGCTCAAAAAGAGAATCGAATCAATGCAATTCATCTTGTGGTTCTGCTTTTCTGTATATAGCATAAAAGAGAATCCATTGCAAGTCCAAGTGGTATGTGTACACTGCTCCCACAATCAGAGGGGTTGACACATAGAAATAAATGTGAAATCAGGGATTTTCTGTGTGTCCACACACTATGATAACACCACAATCTGCTAAAAAGTGAGATGAAGTCCGGTATCTCAGTAATGTGTTTCCACTTCCTTCCTTCATTATTTCCTTCTGTAGATTCTCTGGAGTACCACCAACTAACCTTGGCAACAACACCAAGCTTGTTGACTGGATGCCTCAGAATGACTTATTAGGTGAGTACATTGAGAGGACACCACATGATGTGTACTTCACCTTCTAGTTCTCTTGTCAACAAAATGAGGTATAGGCCTACATGTGCTTCGGAAGTAGTGACCTGCCCACTAATGTGGATTAATAATTAAATGTAATGTCATTAGACAATGTGTAGTATGAGGCACATTAGCAGTATTTATTTGGCAGAGTTGTGTTGTGTTGTGTTGTTCAATGCAGATGGGTGTATAGGACTGACTCAGAAGAAAACTAAAATTTGCTGTGTTTTAGGTGAACCACACCTTTTTAAAATGATTAAAATGTGTGTGAAGAAATGTCTCCCCTCATAAAAACCCTGACTGAGTTTTTTTTTATTAATTATACCGTTGAAGTGATACACACAAAGATATAAACTGTAAACAGGCCTCTCTCCACCTTCATGCAACAGTGAGATACTGCTGAGTGTGCAGCAGTTTGTCAGATCGACTGTATACATTACAAATAATCTAGAAAAAACAACCCAGCAGAATGAATGTCCTGTCAAGAAAAGACTAATGAACATGCAAAATAACATCCCTTATCCCTCCTGTTATCTAGGCCACGCCAACACAAGGGCCTTCCTGAGCCACGGTGGCTTGAACAGCATCTACGAGGCCATGTACCATGGTGTGCCAGTGGTCGGTGTGCCTCTGTTCGGAGACCACTATGACACCATGACTCGTGTGGCCGCCAAAGGTATGGGTATCATGCTACACTGGAAGTACATGAGCGAGGAAGACCTCTACACAGCCCTGACCAGCGTCATCACAGACACCAGGTTAGATTTCCAATGCATGGCCACACACATGCTTTGTATTTTAGTGTTATTGTATCTCAGTGCCATCTGGTGACCATATGTGGAATGACCACTCTGTGTCTTGAACAATATTCATTTTTATCTCTCTGTCATACATGGATTTACTCTCATATGTCTCTCACAAGCTGCCCGTAAAGACTTGTTTCCTCGTGTCTGTACGTCCCTGTGTCCAACCTCTGTCTCCCTCTTCCCAGGTACCGCCAGAAGGCACGTCTTCTCTCCAACATTCACAAAGACCAGCCAGGCCACCCTGTGACCAGGGCCGTCTACTGGATCAGCTACATCCTCCGTCACCACGGTGCCAACCACCTGCGGTCCGCTGTATACGAGGTGTCCCCCTACCAGTACTTCCTGCTGGATGTGATTTTCACTGTCGGGGCTGCTCTGGCTCTGGGCTTTTTCGCCCTGCAACGGTTGGTCCGATTGCTTAGGGGGAAGGTCGGGGACCAGAGCAGAGGAGGCGGTGCCACCAGGGAAGATGGCAACATGGCCAACGGACATTGCCATAGTGAGAGCATGGCCAACGGGAAACACAAACGCAATGGCTCCTTGAAAAACGAGAAGAAGATGAATTAATGTTTTGAATGGCCAAGAGGGACGAGGAAGAAGTTTCCCCAAGGACTCAGCTCTAGGATTGGTTCTCTAAAAGCTTTGAGAGAAAGCTGTTCTTAGGTTGAGAGGCAACTTTTATTCAGAGTGAGCAAGAAGCTGTAGGAGGATACTCAGTGCATCGTGTGGGGGACGAAGCAAGGCATCGGGTGCTCAAAATGTGTGTGCGTGTGAGTGTGCGTGCATGTGTGTGTAAGTGTATGTGTGCACTGAGGCAAATTTAACGAAAAAAACTCTAACAACAACCGCAGCTACAGCAATACAACACCGATTTGGAAAGTCATTGAGGATGAAACGCAGGAAAGACACATTGGCGGACATTGTTTGTTCACATGTGTCTTCTCTCCTGCATGTTCTGCATGTTTGTCTTCCTGCCTTCCTTACTTCCAGTGGAAGGATGATGAAGAGGGGAAAATCCTGAGCGCCAACCCTTCATCCTCCGAACAAAAGAAGAAAAAAAAACTGATAACTCTTGAAATATTTAGGATTTAGTGTTTTTAACTGCAAACTCTGCTTCAACAATTGTCTGTCAAACTGTAAATAGAGGACAAATCTATTTATTACTGTACAAATGCATTTTAATGATGAAGCTTTTTAACCATAATCTTATTTTTAATTTATTTCATTTATCAGTGTTGTGATGGCATGAAGGTAGATGTGCACTCCCTCCTCTAAGCTAACACTGTATGCTTCATATTGATGGAAAAAAAAAAACTGACAGCAGCATTCATTGTAAGTCTGCACAGGCCTGTGGTTTTTGCATTATCCACAGTATTCACGGGGGTCTTGTTTTCAAACTAATGATTCCATTTTTCCCTTTTCACATGATTGTGCCAACCTGCGACTGCACTTAGCCGTGCAGCGTTCCAGTTGCCTGTCAGTTTGTACTGATGGAGAATAACTCAGCTGTGTTTGGCTTATCAATGTGAAGAGGGTGATCATGGTAACATCAAGAGATATGATAATGACAGCTACCGAGGATACTGTGGATACACAGAGCTCAGCCAGTCAGCGCATAGCCGATCTACAATTACTTGCTTTATTACTCCCATATCTTAATTCTGCATCTGTCATATATGTAGTAATTAGTAAGTATTCATTGCTTGAATGCCATTTTTCGTGCTACACTTTGTATATCATTCCTCTCTGATTCATTTGTCGGATAATATGTTGCGAACACTGTTTTGAAATGACACCGTTCAGGTAGGATTTCCAGAATCCATTCAGCGCTTCTCTTCTGCAAGTTCGATTTAGATGTTGATGTGCGTGCATTAACTTTGAGTGTGAGTGATTCACAATCTGTATGTGGCCTTTTATAATTCAGACATGTGTGTATGCAGTATGCTTGGATACATGTGTGTATGTGCTTGCTGTTTCAATGCTTGCGTGTTTTAGATCACGGTGCAGCTTTAGAGTGAGTGTGTGGATGGAAAAAAGGTAGATAAGGTATGTTTTAGCCCACTGAGACAACAACTATTGGCTTTTTTTTTCTCGCTATCCTGTGAACTCATATCATCACACTGAGTGAATACCCATGTGAAGGATTATTTATGTTCTTTTCTTTCAATGAGAGTGACTTTAAGCTTTTCTAGCATCTTATGTGTCTGTCCACTGTTGTTTCTTGGCCGTCATGTTTGTTCATTCTTAATGAAGATGGAGGAAGGGTGAAAGGGTGACTTAGTTCCGACAACAAAGGTGAACCCCACGACTTCTACAATGAATAATAGTGTGTCAAAGTGACACTGATCCCCACAGTGAAATTCTCTTTTCTTGAAGACTTGTCAAGGAGATCAAAGTACAGGGCGAGGTGGAAGAGTATCTTTGGAGTTTGTAGGGATTCGGTATCTTGCTAATGGACATTTCAGAAGGGCATGTGCTCGTGGACATGGGACATAAAAATCTCATGAACACGAGACTTCCAGTTAGACAGTTTTTTTCAAACCACCAGCTCACACACACACACTGTATTTTCCTCCGTTGTTCCAGCAGCAAAGTCCAGACATCTACTTTTTAAAGTCGCAAATTGGCGTTCTTGCAAGAGATTGTTTACCAACTTACCAAAGCCTCACACATGGACAATACAGCAATGTAAATTTTAAAGGAAACAAAAGAAATGCGATCATCTAACCTGTCACAGTTGTTGAGGACTTAACATCCAACCAACATGCACACAGTCTGTTCGCAACTCCTTTGTGATAATGAGAAAAGTTACATGATCTTCCTTTCTCTGTGAGCAACAAGTACACTTGCACAGCCCGACCCCACCCCATTATACTTGAATCGTCATCATCACCATCACCATCATCATCATCATCATCATCATCATCATCATCATCATCATCACCATCATCATCATCATCATCATCATCATCATCATCATCATCATCCGTAACATTTTCAGCTGTTGGGGGTGATGGGTGGGCCTGCAGGCGCTACACAAGCTATGAACAGGGTCTGGAGAGGAAAAATATTTGTGATGTATCTTTTTTAAATCATCATTTCAGTATTAATGTTCTAGCCCACGCTATTACATGCCCATTCTTTACCGCCTCTCACGTTTCTGTGCTAACTGCAGTCTGACACGTCCCTGTTCTTGTGACACTTGTATGTCATCAGCTTGAGGACTTTCCTTTGTTCTGTCGTTGATTGTGCTTGTTCCATTTGTCCACCTCTTTGTCTTGACTTCCCTATATACTCTGCTGTCTTTGTATTCTTGTCTTTTTTTCCTCCTCCCCTCTAAATTGTAGATGTCTCCGCTCACTTGCTTTTTTAAAAAAATCATTTTACTTTGATTTTTAAATGACATGAAGTCCTCAAATTTCTTGTCATGTGTGTCCATGTTGTAAATAGAACAATGTAAACAAAATACTAATGCTGAATAAAAATGACATATTTTGTTTGCAGAGATGATTGAAACTTTTTCCTCAAATTGGATTGTCTTTATTTTTGGAATAGCAAATTTAAAGAGTCACAGAGATAAAGTCTAATCACTCAACTACTTTGCTTCTCCTTGTTGAGAATCAGTTGTTGCATGTTATCAGTACCACTGCACAACAATATTGAACAGACAAGCACATACAGTCCATGTTTTTGAAACCGACCAAGGCTGAGGTTGATGCTGCCAGTCTCAGTTTGATAGGGGATGTATAGACTTTCTGATGGGAATTGTTACCTATGAGGTTTTGTAGGTATCAGATGGTAGAATCATCTAAAGTAGCCAACTGCACACACGCATGCACACAAGCCGGGTGGATAGATAGGGCTATCTAATGCTGTATGCTCATACTGAGTGAGGCTGGGGTAACAAAACACCCAGCCTGGTACCCTGCCTCGTTCACTGGCCCTGTTAATTATTCACACCGCCTGCAGGGGCCTTGCAGAGCTCTCTCTCTCTCTCTCTCTCTCTCTCTCTCTCACACACACACACACACACACACACACACACACACACACACAGTCAAAAGCATCTGCAGGTATGTTTAATTTACGTTCTCGAAGTTGTTTTCTTTTGTTGTCGCTGTTGGCCAAATCAGGCACTGCACTGTTAACTGAGACAGGAAGCGGGGGAGGAATGGAGGGCTGGCTTCTACTGATGAGGAATCTGATATCACAGAAAGCACAGTGGGCATCATTCATGACGTCCTCCATTCACTCTCAGCCACCCCTCCCTCTTCAGACCTTGTAAGTGCCTATTATCTACCTTTCCTCTCCACCTCAAAGGACAATCATCAGGAGCAATTAACCACTTTGTGTTGGACTAAGTGGGTTTCCTGTATAGAGTCGTCTGTCTTTGCACAAGATCTAAGTGATGGATTTGCCAACAGTTTGCCAGAAGGGTGTGCTTGACTCTTCTCAACACTAAAATGCACAGTCTTTGTTTGAGAACAAGGCTAGAAGGTTATAGCAGGGGTTGCATGTGTGCATTGCATTGAGGATTTCCACCCTAGCTTGTATGTGATTGTGTGTTTGTGTGTGTGTGTGAGTGACATGAGGTGGCATGCCAGTTTTGAAATTATTGATTTGGCTTGCATGAGCTTAAATGGATGATGGCCTTCCTCCAGTGTCAATTCATCTCTGTCACAGCACATACTGCATGTAGTACATTGATGGAGGAAGCATAAGATCTCTCAGTAAAAGTAGCAGTACCACTCTGAAAATACTAGTGGTACTACTAGTACTCATTCTTCTCCCTTTACTATTATATCTTCTTTTAGATTAATATCGCTGCTACATTAATGTTTATGTTGCATTTTACTACTGTCCATATTTAAGGTTAAACTAATTTTTAACTACTTTCTATGCAGTTGGTTTGGTTGGTTTCACCTACAGTAATGCATCGTCATAATGTCTGTAGTGTCGTTGTCCTGTGAGAATCTCGTATCTCTATAAAAATCAACTTTTCACAAGTTCGGACAAACAGAATAAAAGAACACTGAAATCTTTCTAATCTTAAAGATTTAATTCAAAATCACCAAATTTGGAGATGCATGGTTTTCACTGGACAGGAAGGGTATAAAAAAACTGAAATCTGAAAAGTAGCCAGTAACTAAAGCTGTCAAATAAATGTAGTGCAGTAGAATTCTAAAGTTGCAATTAATGGAAATACTCATGTAAAGTACAAGTACCGTGAAATTGTACTTAAGTACCGTGCTTGCGTTAATGTACTTACATTTTGCCACTGCATACTGTTTTTACCATGAGCTCTACCTACGGATCTGCCCTGAATTATATTGTATTTCTTTGCAACTTGTTTGAGAGGACTGAAGGACTTCCCCATCACTAACTGAGCCCAGAACTGAACTAAACTGACCTTGACTATACTGTGTATGTAATGGAAAAAGAGAGGAAGATCAACCAAGATCATTTAATGGTGAGATCATTGCACAGTGGAAAAGAGTCTTATTTTCTTCTCGAGTGGGACTGACCTGATGCATTGTCGGTTTGTCCTCACACTCTTAACATTTTCACGTTTGAATTGTGTTGCTGTGAAACCATGTGAAAAACATCCTTGTTCCCTTGTACAAAAATAGCTCAGATCCTAACATGTATTCTGGGATTTGGCTGGTCTTATTACAGTGCTACACTGTGTGCAGCATGTACTTTGCTCTTAAAGCTAAAAATATTTGCTTTTCTTCTGAAAGCATTGAGCTCGTAAGATAGTGCTGCACATTGCCTTGTCACCCCCAAGATAAGGACCATGGGAACTAGCATACAGCCTTTGTGCATGTAATGTGAGGGCTCATCATCATCAAAAAGGCCTGTGAAAAACTCTGCAGACAGCTCTTCATTGGTCCTCTTTGGCTCTTTGTCTTTCATCGACTTTCTTTGCCCTTTTTTAGTCTAGCGAGAGGAAGAAAGTAGGATTGGTTGTGAGTTTCATCTTCTGAAAGGTTAAGATCAATATGACCGAGGGCAGCTTCTGCTTGATGAACTGATCAGTGTAACTAGTAGCATGAGATGAGTGCATGTGTGTGAGTGCGCAGAGAAAAGAGGAAGTGGGGTGGAAATTAAGCTGCAGGTCACCCTTACGTCCAGTAGAGGGTAGTAGTATTCCATAATCAACTCCTCTGGTCACCTCATGCTTCTCTCTTTCTTTTTGTCTCTCTTTCCTATTCTTCTCTCCACTCCCCTGCTTCCACCAACAGCTGATGAACCTGTTGACTGAAGTTGAAGAAGCTCTGATTCAAAGATCTTACAATATCTCGTGTGTGGCCTGTAGTTTCTTGCGTGGAGGTGGGCTGCTGTTGTCATTCTGACCCAGTACATATCCTGCTGGAACTCTACTAAATCTATTAAATCTCCCTGAATCACAATCTCTGGTCTCAAACTCTGCTCAACAGATGTGGCCCCATCAGTGGAAGCCTTGGTTGAATTCAATTCAAACATCAGAGGCCTTCAAGTGCTGTGTGTGTGTGTCTGTGTGTGTGTGTGTGTGAATGAGAATTGAAATGAAAGTTAAATGATCCTTGTGGAGGAACACAGTCCCTTCAGCAGCCTCAAAGATAAGAGGAAGCCAAAAACAGATGAATGGAGGTAATAAATAATTGCAGCAAGCAGATATAATTGGCATGGCTGCATTTGTGCATGCAAGCATTATGTGTTCACATGCCGTGTGTACTTATGTGCATGTGTGTTTTCATGCACTTGTATGTATCTGTGACTCTGTGTGTGTGTGTGTGTGTGTGTGTGTGTGTGTCAGGGTGTCTGGGATAGATGGAGCCCTGTCACTGTGTCACCATGGAGATAAGAGAAGCCTGACAGCAAGGGAGAGAGAATGACAGCTTTCATATCAATCATACTGACTTATAACTGCATGTGTGTGAGAGTGTGTGTAAGTTAAGGGGTTAGGAAAGGGCATTACACTGGGATCGAAAATAAATCAATGTCATGTGGTTTGTATGTCAACAGCTGCTGTCGGTTTGGCCTCACCTCTCGCAGTAATCTCTAAACTCCAGTGACCACACGTAAACTCACACACACACACGACGCACTGACACACAAACAGACAGATGCCAGTGTATGTCACCCATCTCTAAGTGCCTGGACAACACCCAGAAGGAGAGAGTTGGCCAAATGTTGTCCTGGCACAAAAATCTACATCTTTCAGCTTCACTCTGATCGAATTCTCTCTGTCTAATTTACTCTCAGCTCAACTCTATATTTACTCAGAACCCCCCACCCCGCCACCCCCCACCCAATTTCTTCCCACTTCACATCCCATCCTCTCTTTCGCTACATATTCACTTTCGTTCCCAGCCGCCAAACATCACCCAACCCAGAGCCTCAGTGAATCCGTAAGCTGATGCAGCGTATCTGTGAGGAATTGGGAATTCAATTGGAGAAAATCAGGCTTTTGAGTTTTCAGCCAGATATTTAATTATGGGAGTGAATTATAGCTGTGTCACTGCAGGGACACAGTGGAGAGGTAATGTGACTAAGTAAACAATAAATAAGCACTAAATAAACATAAAGTCAATGCCATGCTTGATTAGAAACATAACACCCGCTGCTGCCCTTGCTAAACCTCCTGTGCTTACTTGCTTTAGCCAACAAAATCCAAATACCTTCCACTCTGTGCATGTGTCTTTGTGTGTTAATACCTGGAAACATATCACTAATATTATCTGAATCCCTTGCCCTGCAGTGAATCTCAGACAGTAGCTGGGAGAGAGGCCAGTGGCAAGATGGAAAGATAGAGAATGGGGGGACTTGGAAGATATGAAGATAGAAATCTAACCTCCACTGTGATTAGGTACTGACCTCATAGGCCTGCTGTCTGCGCTGATAAAAAGCAGGAAGACACACACACACACACACACACACACACACACACACACCCCCTCTGTGCCCTATCCCTTATTTTGAACTCAGTAAATCATTTGATTTTATCAGATGTTCATTCATTTCATTTTTCTCTTGTCTCCTTTGCTCTGGGTTTTCTTGCTTTTCATATTTCTGTTTGTTCGCCCAAAAGCTACGGGAAGAGATAATCTTGCTATGATCTGTTCTCAGCATCTATTGTTCATGCGGCCTCCTTTTTTTCCTTTGTTCCACTGAAAATGTTTTCTTTAAGTTAAAAAATAAGTTCAGACAAGGTAAACTCTCCGTATCTGAAGTTGGCCTCAGCTCCACAAGTCTGATACATTTTTGCTTACTTTTTTGATACAAAATGCTGGCTGATGTCATTTTGCTGATTCACCTCTTGAGATACAGCATGAAAAAAATCAATCGGCATTCTAAGAGCACAGTGTCTCTGAGGGGAGACAACAATGGCCGCCTATCTGCATTAAGTGATAAGTGATAACTTTCAGTCAGTGAAAAGATACTGACACCAAATTTCATGAGCAATGCTCTTTCGTGCTGCCGTGTTCCTGAAGGCCTCATCTGATGTCAAATAACTGCGTTACCAAACTTGTCAGAGATCAGATATCCTTACTGTCAAAGATAACTCATTTTAAAGTCTGGGTTAAAGCAGGGGCTAACACGGTTATTTTCTCTCATACTGTATATCTGTTGCACCTACTCATTCGAGCGTGCATGCGCATGTGCAGACAGACACTCGCACACACCTCCATTGAGCCAGTCAGCGAGCTCTCCATCATTGCCGGCGGTAGCCCAGTGCTCTTTGGTTGGTTGCAGGTTGATGGATGAGTCTCCCTTGAGCAGCTCTGTTAAAGCGTCTCTCTATCAGGCTGCAGCCGCATGGGCCCTCACATTTGATTAGATCCCAATGGAAGCCAGTTGCTCCCTGTCATCACTCATACAGCATAGGCAAGAGATGCAACGGAAGCAGCCATTGGAGCACAGAGCTTGACACGCTGAGGAAGCCATTTCGGTGCAAAGAGAGGATATTATGTGACTCGTGTACAACTTCGTCTCACATGGGTGGCGCTGCACTTGGCTGGAGAGGAGAGATAGCGTGAGGGAGAGGGATGCTCATAAAGAGCGCAGTGTTATTTCCATTCTTCATGAGCTACATTCAGAACTGAAAGCCTCATCCGAGATTCTATCAATCAAATTGCCCACCTATTCATTTAAATTACACCTGAATGAGAATGAGGACCATTACAACACTTCAAAACTCAAAAGCCTTCTGTCGCTTTGAGTCTGTCTCTGTCTCTCTCTCTGTTTTCCCCTCTCTCTGCATCTCTCTCTCTTTCATCTCTCATCTCCCTCCATTGGTATTTACATGTCAATGACTTCTGTGTAAGTGCCTTTCTCTTTTTTTTTTTTTTTGCCTCCTATTTACATGTCAGTGGCTTTCGTTGCTTGATGGTGCTACGTCGCAATGAAAGTAATTTGCTCTGTGACAGTCAGACCATTTTATCAGCTATTACTCTCATCCATTCTGGTCAGTGAATACTGATGACAATGAAATCAGGGAGCTGTGAAGTAATTTTGCAAGCTCTTGCGTTAGTGACGCTGGTACGGTTTTCACGTGGTCCCACTCACCTCTAAAAGTGTTTTTTTAATGATATGCGTTATCTTTGCCCTGTCTTTGTTGGTCATTGTTAAACGATGCCGTCGCTTCAGGTCTTAATGCGAGTTAATTCCTTTTGTGTAGCAAGTGTCTGCTGAACAATTCTTTACTCTGACTTTTCATCTTGGACGCAGTTGGAGTGTTGTTTATTGCTGCAAAGCTGCCTGGTCACAGCAGCATTAAGTCAGGCCTGACATTCTTTATGAACTACACAACAATGTGAAAGCCATTACACTTCCAGTAAATTGCTTTGAAAAACTTGATAGTTGCACAAAAAAGCAATTTCAGCATGAAATCATGGTACTTCCCAGTGAGGGCCTGGAGATAAGTCTCAACTGATGATGTGGTTTAAAAATAAAGACTAATTTCCTTTTAATCAGCAGCATAGACTGCGCCGCCCAGAGTGTTAAATCACTGTTGCAGAAGTGATTTGAGGGTGGGGGGCGCAGAGGGGATGAGATATAGTGATGAGACGGTGCTGACGTGCCCAGGGTCAGCAGCTCACATGTCTGGATGGACAGATGCACACACGCACTCTCACTCTCTGCTTTGTTGTTTTTAAGAGTTCCGTTGGCCATTAATGATTTAGTTTTACAGGCAGGACAGAAATATGACTGCTTATGACTGAAATATTGATGGAGTTGCATGAATTATTAATCGGGCTGATTTCTGGTATAAAGATGCAGTTGACCTACTGTAGTCAGAGGTGAGGTACAGTGGTCGTACTGTTTAGTTCGATGGATGGCGCACACTCACCTCCAAAGCTTTGTGCAGTTTATGCCTGTCTGTTTGCATGTGCGTGAGTGTGCCTCACCCAATGGCTTTGTGAGTCTGCGGCAAATACTCATCTGTTCCTCGAGATATGCATGTATGAATGACGGCTACACTGAGGTCATCCCGCCGGTGATGTGTTTATTCTTTAAACAACCACATTGTCCACAGACTGTTAGTCAGCTGACAAAAGTAGCAGCCCAGCTACGATGCACAGCACCCTTTTGCCAAAACAACCTGCACGCTTTTAGATCCGTTTGTATTTGTGCTGCCTCCAGATGAATCTAATTTGGCACTGAAGAGCGGGAGTAGTTAGTGCAAATCTTAGTCTGCTCTTGGATCTGGCAAACAGAGCTTTGGCGTAGAGACATGGCACATAAACAGTCAGAGCACTGCTTGTTTTGATGGAGGTAAAGGATTGATTCATTTTGCTTACACTGAGCACATTTACCTGTTTGCTCCACACACAGTCCTTTCTCTTCTAATCTCCTTGTTTCCTTCCCTTGTTCTCTTAAAGATTCATAAGCCTTCAGGTTGTTTTTCATCAGTTTGAATATTCACAGTCTCCTCTTGCCTCCTCGTTTTGTGGCAGTTAGTAAACCATCACATTGGGTTTCACTGCTGGCTGAGTTCTTGGGCTCTTGAATGTCCTTTCTCAAGTCCTCACCTCGTCCTCATCCCTCTCTCACAAATTAGTGGGGCATTGGATTGATTTTTCACCCTCTCGTTTTATCTTAACATGACCCTCTGCAGAGCATTTGACGATGTTGGGTTTTTTATGGAGGCGTGATAGATAGATATGGAGTTCTGGAGATGAGTTTGACTCCAAGCTGGAGGCAAAGGAGACAGTAATACATGCTAATGACTCACAAAAATGAGGCCCTAGAGGTGCACAAAGAGTTTGGGCGACAGGAAAAATGTCCAGCGTGAGGAAGGACAAAGAACAAAAGGGGATTATTCTGAAGCATTTAGGCCTCAGCTAAGTTTGCTGGCTTGGGCTGCTTTGTCCTTCACATGGGTCAAGAGGACTGGGATGCTGGGGGGAGGGGTAAACAGATAGTATCTCTCCACTCAAGGGATGGAGGGAGGCAAAAGGGATAGAGAGGTAAGCGCTGTGAGGATGGAAATGGAAAGATGGAGGGATGGAGATAGGAGTGAGTGGTGGAGAGAGACTATAGAGGGTGGGATGCTAGGAAGGAGGAGACTGGGAGGAGGAGAAAATGGAGAGGTGTTTATTCCTCTAATGGGAGTTGGGATACAGAAGACTTGCAGCTCTGATTCCATTTGTTTACATTCAAGTTTTCACCCCAATAGATACAGATGTATACACTGTATATAGCAAGTAACACGCAAGGTGAGTAAATACCTCTCTGCTTACGACAATCTTTTACAGAGCTTGTTCAGCGAGTCAGTTGCATTGTGGGGCACAGGGTGAATATCTGGGTTTAGATGGCAGGTATAGATGAAACAGATTTAAGGCTGCAGAGAGATTATCCATAATCTATTGCTGAAAGCAGGGAGCTTTGAGTAACATCATGCACAATGGAAGTCTGCAGAATTTTGATTTAGGGGTTGAAAAGAGGATATACGTGTCTCTAAATGATGAGGTTGAGTCCCAAGCCTTCAGCTAATGGTTTCCAAAGGTATATTGGCAGCAGCAGTGGCCCTTTGTTTTACATTCAGTATGTCACCTGCTCAACCAGTCAACAGACACAAGACTTATCACCAGATCTGTCTCAATGGCTTTCAGGACATACATGGGAATGTGTGCAGGAGAGGAATGAAAATGAGAAAGACAGGGCAACGGGACACCAAAAAGTGTTAGTTAATGTGAGTGACAGGAAGGCATTAAGTACTGGTTGAGCGAAACCACAACTGGTGTCTGGTGTTCGATTCCACCCGTGGATATTGGATATGCCTCGCTATGACCACCTGTGAAATCACAGCACAGAACATTTGAAGCCTTTAGGCAAAGTACTTGTCTCTTCAACAATAGTGTTTTCATAACCAGCCAACTGGGAGGAGATCTAAAGAGAGAGGCAGGAGCACTAATCAATAGGAGAGGGTGGACCGGTGTCAAACGGCAAATAAACAAACAAGCCATTATCCTGACACACACACACACACACACACACACACACACACACACACACGCAACCACACACCAGGATATGTAACAAATGCAAAGCCAGAGACACACAAAGGTGCACTCTTGGTTAATATGTAATAAAAAGTGTTAATGTGCATGATTGTATGCAAGTGGCAGAAAAGAAAGCAACTCATTCTTATTCACACTGACTTCATCCACTTCTCCTGTGTGTGCATGCATGTGTGTGTGTTTGTGTGTGTGTAAACCATTAACATGCAAACAGACAAACTACGTGTATGTGTCAGCTTTGCACGTTTTTGATAAATGTGGGTGTATGTTTTTTTTTCCTGGGCAGGCAAAAGAAAGTGAAAATAAAAGGAAAGTGGGAGCAGAGAGTGTGGCTGGTGTAAACACTGATATTACTGTATTGATCAAACCCTCATATCTGGTGGCAGTTAGATGGCCCACAGGCGTGACTCCGTGTGTGAGCGTGTTAAAGTGATCTGTGCATCATCTCTTGTGTATGCATGTGTGCGTTTGTCTGTGTGTGCGCGTGCTTTATCTCTCCCCCTCAACAGTGTGTGTGTGTGTGTGTGTGTGTGTGTGTGTGGTGTGTGTGTGTGTGTGTGTGTGTGTCCATGTGTGTTTGTTCTGGGCAGCGCTGGTGACAGAGCGAGGGAGGGGGAGAAGTGCTATCGATTTTTAGCCCAGCCATGCTAGAGAAAGATCTGTTTGGGTGGAACTGTGATTACCTCCCTTTCTCACCCCTCTCTCTCTCCCCTTACTCTTTCACTTAGCATACATGCAGTATCTATCTGTCCAATGTCTCACCCGTCTCAATCGTTAGGCCTAAACAAAGCGTGTGATGTGCTCTCGCTGTCGTCTATTTCTGGATGCCAGCAAGCCTGGGAGAGAATATGTTTCAAAGTTTTTGCAGCTTAGAAATGGTGTGCTTATATTCTAAGTATACCACACTTACCACATTGGGATTTTGTGTGTTTGTGTGCATCCACAAGTGTGCGTTTGTGTCTGCGTGTGTGCTCTTTCTAAAAACAATGGCAATAGTATCTGAGGTTTTAAAAGATTTAGGAATGAATCAGTTGCCTGGTTACCAGAGTCTGTTTGTTGGGTTGCCGTTTGCATGCGTGCAATTGCAAACGCACACATGTAACCACACCCATATTGTATGTATGCATCCACTCACGTGCACATACAAACATTTTTCAATTCCAGAAAGCATGGATGTAATGTATAATATGCCCCGTTTAGTTTGCCAAACTTAATCCTGACTGCTGAGCACGACTGGACTGACTGGTGCATTCTGAGGCCAGATCAGTGTACATCTGTCTGCCCGCACATCTGTCTGTCTCTCTGCTCACCAGCTTGTCAGTCCTCCTCTCAGCCTGTTAGAATGGAACAGACGGCAACATAAAGGCAATCTGTGTTTCTCTGTGTGCGTAGCGAGATAAACAGATAAATGATTAGTTGCAATAGAGGAGAGGGAGTCTTAGTGTCATCATTATGAGGGAGAGAGGGATCGGGATTAAAAGAGTGGCATTGTGTCTAACAGATTATTGGGACTCTCTCTCTGTGTTTGTGTGTGTGTGTGTGTGTGTGTGTGTGTGTGTGTGTTTGCCTGCATGTGTGGTTGGCTGCTTTTCTCATTACAGGATTAAAGAGCATCTGGTTCAATGTTCCTACTCAACCCTGCCACTCAAAGTCACCGGGGAAATAATACACTGTTGTCTCATGTAGGTGCACTGCATGGGCTTGAGTCCATCTGTCTTTGTATCTGTGTGTGTATGTGTGTACATGCCACATACATGATGGTGCGTGCATGTCAACTGGGAGAACAGATATGGATTGAATGGAACTGGACATGGGCAGAAATGAAATTGCTGTGTCTAGAGGCTGTGTCACAGAGAGTGGGGAAGCTTGTATTGGGGGCTCTGTGTGAAAAACTCTTGACTCAAATCTATTTCTGGTTATATAATGAAAGGTGGACTGTGAAGGGCTTAGCTGGATCTGTTGGTGAGTACAAAGCCAAGACAGTGATCGAGAGAGTGATGGAAGGCAGACAGAGACAAAGGAATGAAGACTAGTTGTGGGATTAAATAGATAGATAGATAGATAGATAGATAGATAGATAGATAGATAGATAGATAGATAGATAGATAGATAGATAGATAGATAGATAGACTTAAGCTCCATAGTTATTTTTCATGGACAGTAAAGGTACTAATGCTGCTATTGATTTTCTGTCTAATTGGCCCATTGTGGGACGTGGTAACACAATGCATTACAGTAACAAGTGTCCAAGCAGTTTAACAACTGACAATGTAAGCTCATTTCTCTGACCCACTAACAAGAAACACAGCAATGTGCCAACAAAGGCAAGGAAGAAGAAGACTGCAAGAAAGTAAACATGGGTGCAGACAATGCAGGACCTGAAACATTTCTTAAAAATTTGGCTTGTAAATATTTTATGAGGAAGGAAATGCACTCAGCATACTGAATGTTTACATAAATTTGTTTGTTTACAAGACATGCACCTTTATTGAAAGTACAGGCATAACAAGATCACGGCAAAAGGAGATCTCTCTGGTAGAGAACAATCTGGTGTTTCAGGTAAGTTTTGAGATCAGTTAGCGTCTGACCTGTCACAAAAATGCAGCACAGACACACGCATGAACACACATGCATGGACACACACTGGTAGTGCGTTGCTGGCTAGATGGTGCACTGGCTGTTTGGGGGAAATCAACACAGCATGTAAAAACACTGCTGATGAGATCTACTGTGTGGATGTTTTGATTGGCTGGCAGAATTGCTGACAGACCACGTCTGTGTCTCTTACTAATTTCAAACTTAAATTGAGTGTCCAAATGTAAAATGTATACTCATTATAGTACTGTAAAGGATTCCCACAATGGAAAAAGTCAATATTATGTGCATCATATGAGCTTTCCCAGTGCAATGCTGTCAATAGATGTGTTGATTAGAGTTGTGCGGCATGACACCTATCAGTGATGACACACAATGGTTGAGATTTATGAGCGTCTGAAGTCTCAGTTTACTGTGATAATACAAATAATTGAATGAGTTTGTTATTGGGAATGAGTGCACAAGGGAGTTATCTGAGACACAGCTGTTGCAGTATATGAGCTTCAGACATCAAATCTGAAGATTTAGATTGTAATATTTATATAACATTAAGCCAGTGCTGAGCAGTTTATTCAAATTCTGCTATTCCATCATTTATATGGCGCAAGGTATCACTTTGCCATTTAGTATTTATAAGCAGAATAAAGTATAGCGGTATATATATGTATGTATATGTATATATATGTATGTACTCATACAGCTGACTGTGTGTGCATCAGTTCTGGATACTTCATAAGAGGAGTTATAGCTGTTATAAAACAATTATGTAACCAAAGAGGCTCATCACATGACAAACATTTATATACAGCTTACAGATGTCATCTATTTAAGGCTTAAAGAAAAAAAAAACTATTGAAGAGATGAAAGAATAAATTTCTTCATTTTTAAAATGTTTTGATTTATTTTTATTTTTTTTACAATTAACTTTCCTTTTCACCCAACCGAACCGTTACACGGGCAAGAAATAGAATAAGTGCATACCTTAATTGTGTAAATTGTATTTTCATTTGTGACTGACACAACAATAATAAATCATTGTTGTTGATGGTGGTGCTGGGCTAATAAGAGTTTATGTCAGTATTTCTATGCGTTTGTGTATGTGTCTGTTTATTGCCTGTGCCCCTATTAATCAGAACCTATCACTTGTGCCTAATGGAGATAGATTATCAAGCAGAGGGACGTGACTGTCCCTAGAGAATGCTTGGTTTCTCTGTGTGTGTGCGTGCGTGTGTGTGTGTGTGTGTGTGTGTGTGTGTGCGTGCGTGTGTGTGCGTGTGTGATTGTGATATAGTAAATACCCCAATAACTGCGTGATTTTCTGCTTGACTACTAGAGCCACCATCGTTTGTGTCACCTGCCCCCGATAAGGAGGTGAGGCTGTGTTTCTGGAGACACAGAGGTTAAGCACACTCATTTATTACACTCTCCCTGTGTATGTGTGTGTGTGTGTGTGTGTGTGTGAGCATAATTAGCTGAGACTATGCTTACTGGTGCACTCCACATTTATTTCCCAAACAAACAAGACTTTAACAGCACCTGTACAGGCTTTTTCTAACCGCCCGGAGGTAGAAAAGAGTTTGCCACCAGCTGCAGCAGAAAGCTTTAATCCCTCAGATATCCCTATATTATCCTCGCCGCTCAGGGTGAAATATCAGCTACATACTAATATTTCTCCCCTTCTTCCTTGAAACATGTCCTTGCACGGCTCCCTGGGATACCTCTCGGCCTCTTTGTATCTTGGAAGCGTTTCAGGTGTATTCAGCCGAGCAAAATTACCACATCAAAAGGCTACAAACTGCAGATCACATTAATTCGGCAGGAACAATATGACGTGCGGTTTAGTGACAATAATAGACCTAAACAAACTCCAACGGATCCATGCCATGCATAATCTCATACTGACGTGTTCTCGCAAGGAAACACACACTTGTGTAAACCCATTTTACTTTCATTACGTATCACTCACAATGGATGAGAGCCCTCATTTCACAGAGTGTTGCCACAGACTTGATATGAATATCTTTTGAACATGGAGACACACACACACACGGCATAAAACCTCATGCAAAATTTTCCTCAGCCCTACAGTGGTGTTAGTAGAGAGAGAGATTCTCTGGGCTATTCATTTAACCAGTTCTATTAACATGCATGAGTCAGGATAAAATTGTACATCAGACAAAAGACATAAAGAGATTTGAGATTCTTCTAAACCAGAGCGAGAGGTGATCATTTTCTACTTACTGTTCAGATATTTTTAAAGACCCTCTCCAATGAAAAGGAAGTTTTTAAGCTTATTAACATGTCCATATGGTGTTTTTCAAAACACTACACAACACATCTGAGCATGTTGGCCTTGGAACTGCAGTGTAGCAATGACAGAAACATGGATTCAGACTCAACAGAGTTTCAAACACGAGTAAGGTACCAATCCTGTCAACATGTGGGGTGCTTATACGGTGAAATGAGGGGTATCAGAGGAGAAGCCAGGTGTAATTACATATCATGTTTTGCAAGCTAAGTTTCTCGATTTTCAAAATGATGGCAGACGTGTTCTATTTTTGGTTGCCAAATGGTCAGCCTTCATTTTTAACCAAAGGATCTGATTATCCGAGAGCCAAACTTCTATGGAAAACGTGCTTTGCAGGAGCCATTTCCCACAACACTTTGGAAAATTTTGCATCAGATTTTTTAAGTGTCATAATTTTGAGTGTTGATATTTTACGTTATGTTTTATGTTGAAAGTTTTCCCCATGTGTCACCTTTCGCTTTATTTCCTGTGTTTTCCCGCCTTTGTAATTGTTGATTGGCTTCACCTGTCCCTCATTTATTTCACCTGTCCCTCATTTCTCTTCCCTTCCCAGTGTTTTTCCTCAGTCTCTGCCAGTTTATCATTGTACCTTATGTGTCAAGCTTTCCAGCTCTTTCCAGTGTTTTCCAGCTTTATGGACTATTGCTTTGTTTGTTCCTGGACCTCGCTTGTTGTTTTGGATTTTGGATTTGTTTGCCTGTTTGGACTGATTTCTGGATTTGACCTTTGCCTGCCTCACCTTTTGGTAAGCCTTTTAATTGCCTTTTTTTTTATAAATCTAAATAATTTAAATTGCACCTGTTCCGACTTTGCAGTCTGCATTTGCGTTCAACCCCTTGTTTCCTTGTTTCCCCTATCTGCACAAGTGTGACAAACAGATGGATTTTGCCATAAAACTTATATGGAAGCCTGATGCTGTTCCATCCACTGATCCTGGGGACACAGCGAGTACGAGCCAACATGTTGGTAAGTTTATTTTTCTCATCTTTCAGCTGTTGACTGAGCCCAAACAAATCTGCAGTGTGCTGAATAATGTTTGTCTGCTGAGTTACATGATGATTCATGTTAAATACTGACATTTTATATGGCTTTGGGGTGTTGATGAAGAAAGTTTGTCAGACAGAACCTGTTGGCTGAATTACTCCTGCATTATTACTGGCCATTGTGTAGCGTACAGCAGCTAGCAAAACAAAATACGTGTGTGTTTGATGGGCAGGTGGGTGGAGATAGAGGCGGGGACCATTGTATTTTTTTTCATGGAAAAAACTTCTAAAGATGCAATTTTGGTGAACGCAGATGAGTGTCTAGGGGTTTAATCAATGCCAAGAGAAGAACTTTAATCTCATTTTGACAATTCTTTGATGGCTGCACAGAAATGAGAAAAATTTAATGAAATGTGGTCCAGTGTTTTTTTTGGACCGCTGATGCCATTTGAAGGTCAGCTGAAACAACAACCAAGTTTTCTTGTCTCTAAGGGAACAAAATGCTCCAAATACCGAAATAACAGCCTCCTTATGTATTGTTCCATCTTCTTTCTTCTATTGATTGTCAGCTGTCTTCTGGGTAGTCAGACTTGCTGATGACCTTTTGAAATTCTGTATGTGTGTGCCTGAGTGTGGCGCATGTGTGTCATTACCTCTGTGTCCAGCTGCAGCATGTGCTCTCTTTGCATCCTGTCATGTTATCATATTCTCTCCTGTTCTTCTCATTGATTACCTGTCATCATGCTGAAAAGTAGAGTTTTGTTTCACCAAGTTAGCAAATAGTGAGTTCTCTCTCTTTCTCTCTCTCTCTCTCTCTGCCTCCCTCATTTTCTGTCTCTATTTTGCTTGTCTCCCTCTTCTAAAATACAAGATTCCTCTGTCATGCCAGTCCTGACTTTATCTTTCTGGACTTATGTTTTTCTTTGTGAAATATTGCAAATCTTCCTTTTCTCTCTTTGGTTGCGACGTTGTCGGACAAGGTTGCGCAACTTATTAAAAACATCCGTATATGTGTTTCTTTGTTCAATGCCATATAGTGCCTCATGTCCTAGAAAGTGAAATCAAATCAGACCTGTCATAGCACATCTGTTATGCATGGTTTCATTTGTTTGTCTCTTTGTGTGTCTGTCTGCGTGCAGGTGTGTGCACATGTGTGCACCTTGCATGTGTGTTTGAAATATTGCTGATACGCATGGCTGAACCCATGCTGGTTCTCTTGCTGGTGGGAAGCTAAACAGCAGAAGAAGAGAAGGTTAAGTAGGAAGGTCAATAGAGCAGGGAGGGAGGGGGGGAGGATATCCATCACAGAAACCAGTACATTTCCGTGGATACCATGGCTATTTATTTTTATTTGGATGGAAAAGAAGACACTTTCTGCAGGTAAGCTGGCAGCCTGCCTGGGGCCAACTTGACACATCCTCTGCAGACACTTGGAGGAGAACATGGAGCCCCAAAGTAAACAAACTGACTGCGCAAATCAGCTTGAAAAGTTGTTTGCTGGGTTCCAGAAGCAAGCTTATTTATTCTTTCAAGTAAAGGATCATTCTGTCAGTTATATATATAGGTAAACAAATTGACTTTGTTTCAGTAAACCCATTGGAAAAATATTTTTCTCACCTTTGAGTCTAAAACACAACAGTATATGGGTGTCAGTGGACTTTGGTCTGTTCTGATTTTTCTCCCTCTGTTGAAACCAATTAGCCAACGAGACAGAAAATGTGTCCATCACTAGACAATGACCTGAGCGTCAGCTAGTCATGACACCATTGTGGGTATTTGTTTGAATTCAAAGAATCCTTATTAAGAGAGAATGTTTCAAATTTCAAGTTTATTCATATATTGCTTTGAAGTACTATATTATTTGTATAGCACAAAGCAGACAGGTTTTGCACCAAAGTATTTCACAAAGACAGACATGCCTGTGTAAGTATACACATACAAGCATAGGATATATGCAGAACAGATTTTGTGGAAATAAGGCAAAATAAACACATTTAATGCATAACTTTAAACCCAAAGCATCAGATAAACAGGCTGAACACAATTCAAAGCCATAGAATAAAGGTGCTTCTTGAAAGCATCAACAGACTCAACTTGTCTCATGGCCTGTGGCAGAGCTGAGGAGCCGTGTCAGAAAAGGCCTGATCCCCAGCCTTTTTCCCATGAACAGGACACAGCTAGCATGCCACGGTGGGAGGATCTGATGAGTGTGGTGGTGCTGTAAGAGGTGAAGAGTTTTGAGATACATGACATTTGTAGATAATCAGATGAATTTTGAAGTTTATCCTTAAATAAACGGGAGCCTGTCTAATGATGCAAGGATATGTATAGGTGTAATGGTGATTGAGGTACTCCCGGAAAGAGTAGGATCTCTGTCCTGTCCTCATTTAACTGAAGGGAATTATTATTATTATTATTATTATTATTAATATCTTGTAGACAGTTGTATAATTGAGTTAAGAAGGTAGATCTGAGGATCATCTGCTTAGCAGAGAAAAGTGATGTCATGAGTTTGGATGACTCTTCCCATTAGGAGCATGTAGAGACAGAAAATAAGTGGACCTAAAACTGACCCTTGTGGGACCCCACGTGAAATCTTTGCAGGTGTGGAGGATGAGCTGCCAGTGGAAACAGTAAAACCTTTGAGAATCATGTGTTCAGCAGTGTCAAAAGCTGTACTGAGATCTTGAAGATTTAAGATTAAGAGCATTTACCAGCATCCACAGCACAGAGCAGGTCATTTAGCACACATTTTATATTTACTCTCACATTTGTTTAACATTGAGTTACCCTTGAGCTTAATAACATGCTTTCGGCACATTCGGCACATCAGTGTTTTAATGGGTCTGTGACCTGTGGGGTAAAAAAAAATGGGAGTAATATTTTCAGCTTTCAGAGTATTCATGTCGGTTTCCAGTCATGCAATAATCAACAGATCCAGAGGGCCTTAGCTGGTGAATAGCTGTTAGAAAACGGGCCAGTCTGATTACAGCAGGCAACAGGTGTGGGTCACTGGTTTGGATGAAGGGTCAGTGATTCAGAGTGTGAGATGAGCTGCTTGCACACTGCTGGTTTCATTACATTAAAGCAGCAGAGGCATCAGAATTAAAAAGATATTATCTACTCTAATCTACTCTTTAGCCTTATTTCGAAACTTTTTTATTGTTGAAAATAGTGAAAAATCTAATCAGTTTTCCTTGAAATTGTTTGTTTTGTGCAACCAAAAGTTCAAAATCCACATATATATGATTAATGACAAGAACATTAGAGAAATATGATAAACTGATTCTCAAAATTATAGCCAGTCATTTGACTAATCAATTCGTTGACTAATTGTGTTAGCTCTAATACAAAGTTTCTATGTTTTTCCACTTTAATTGTCCATTATTCTGCTTCTCAAATCACTTTTTTGTAACATGTTACATTTTCTCAATCCAGGTAAAATGAAACCTATCATTCTCTCATTTCTTCTTGTAATTGTCTCCTTCCTACAGTCAAGCAACCTGTTCTATCTCACATTTCTTGACTTCATCTCTCTTCACCTCCCTCCCACGTGCTCTGTCACTACCCTTCTTCTGTTTTTTTTCCATCTCTCTCTGCTTCTGTTCTCCTCTCTTCTTCACCTCCTGTCTCCTCCGCCTCTAACACCTCTTGTCATTATGGCTAACTCCTGCTATGACAAGCCACGGCTTGATCTATTTCTATCTCCCCTCAGACAAGTGTTACATATACACCAACTGTTCATGCCTGTGTGTGTGTGTGTGCGTGTGTGTTCTAGGGACAGGGACATCTGTGTGCATACATATTTACTGCATGTGCGCTCACGCACCACGACCATCAGCATTAAAATTCACAAAGCCAGCATGCGCAGTATGTTGTCACGAGTTGTTTTTGGGGTTTCTGAAAATGGTGAGCTAACATCAGAATGTTCCTTCAAATGGAGATGACAATGGAGAGCTAGCTACCAGCTAACAGATGCACATGAAATCACAATGGAGACAACTTATCACATCTACCTTCAGCTATTCTGACTTGTTGCTTGAAATGATGATTATGAAAGGCAAATGGCAAAGCTCTCCTCCAGTATTCATGAGTCCTGTGGAAATAGTTCCTCTGGTATTATGGCACCATGTTGTTAATCATTATGTGAACTATATTGAGTTGGAGGTAGAATGACCTATAGCTTTTACAAGTAGCCATGCAAGCAGCTGGAAGCAGGGCCAGCATGGATCACGGCTAGGAGTGCGAGCTGGTAGATGGAGAGATGCCAGTTCACTTGCTGGGCACTATTGAGGTGTCCTTGAGCAAGGCACCAAACCCCTAACTGCTCAAAACACCTGACTATGTGGCAGCCCCATCACTGAAATCTCTCCACAACTAATACTTTTCTATAGAGCCTGTGTGTCTGTGTATCCATGTGTCCGTGTGTGTGTGTGTGTGTGTGTGTGTGTGTGTGTGTGTGTGTGTGTGTGTGTGTGTGTGTGTGTGTCTTCTCATATTCATCTGTCACAAAAAGATCCATCAATCTATCTATATATACACATATAGATATAGATATATAGATATATTTAAGATGTTTCATACAGTGTTCAGTACCTACTAGCTCTGCTGTGGTTCACAAGATTTTAATGCTGCAGAGCATTAGGAAACACTAAAAGGTAAAAAGCAGGAAAGTAAAAAGTGAAACACTGTGAAGTAAAAAGTCGACATTAAAAATGTCTAAAATACTAAATAATTGATAAACCATTTATGGAACACATCATAACCCTCTCTAGTATTCCCAACACAACACACTGCTGATTGATCGTCATTAATCCTGGATAGCTGCTGTTTCTCTGAGAGCTTGTTGAGGTCAACATGTTTGCTGTGTTTGTCCGGGGAGGCTAATACACTCTTATGTCTTTGCTGTTCTCTCTATGGGGTCATCAAACCCTTCAAACTGTAATCTTCCTGGAGACCTTGATGTCTTTAGTGTGTGTATGTGTGTGCTAGTTAATGCAGGACCCCTGTCTGCACTGGCCAAAAGATAGCATGGTTTTCTTTTTGACCTCCCTTGTACCCTTCCCTCAGGGGCAAACGATCCAATCAGAGGATAAGCCTATTTCCAGACCCTCCCCCTGGGAGCAAGAAAGATCCAATCGGATAAGGGTTCATCTCAGATCAGAATCAACAGGGGAGGTGGATAAGGGACCAAACAGACACACAACTATAAAAAGAAAGAAATGGACAAACACACAAATATAAAACAGTGCAAGGAATACCCTAAACAGATGTTACTTGTCATGTAATGAGAGAATAATCTGCAAGGCTTTTTCTCAAATACACTCAACATAAGGGGACTTATCTTGTGTATGAGATTTCACATAAAGACAGAGTGGGCTCCTGTTTCTCTGACTGCGGCAGAACCCCTCTGTGATAATTGCCAGCAAGTGCTTTAGCAAGTGGGATACCAAACCCACCAACATAACAGCAAAGAAAAAAAGCCCACTCTGATTAAAACAAACAAAAATTAAACGCAGCAGTCTTGGCTGGAACATGCAAAGAGGGACAGGGTAGTAAATATTGTGGAACTGATACTTTAATATGCAGACTTTGTGTTTTTTTTATGCTGTGTCATTTGCCTTTCCTCTTAATATTCTATTCCACATTTCCTTTGCCTTTCTGATTAGTATGTCCTCCTTCCCAATTACATCCCTTGTTGCATGCAGCAGGTTGCACATACAGCATGCGTGTGGGCTGCAGCCTAGTGTGTTTGTATGCCTTGTGGCGCAATTGTCTCCAATGTCACTTTCATCTGGGCGTGCGACTCTTCACTCTATCTAAAGCTTTGAAGATACAGAGGGAATTTAATTCTGTCTTTTGCTCACAGTGACACCCGAATATGTACACAAACACCCATACACCCAAGCATTCAGTACTGACACTGAAAAGCTTCATTTGCATCCGTCTTTTGGCCCTACAGGAACAATTGTGATCTATGAAGCATCTCCTTCTGTTTAATTGTTTTGTTGCCCAGAGGATGCAGTGATTATGCATGCTACAACATGCCTAAGTGATTGTTTTTGTGCACGCCAATATTTGTGTGGGTGAAAATATGTGTACAGAATGGGCTTGTGTGCATGTGTGTGTGTGTGTGTGTGTGTGTGCTTGAGAGAGAGCTGCTGTCGTTGTCCACAAAGTCTAAGTCTGAAGAAATGTTGCTGTTGGGGGCTTTAACTTCGGTGTCCATAGTGTAGCTGCCTCCTGTCAAAGAGTGGCACATCCCCTCAGAATTTTTTCAGTAGCATGTGGGCGAAGTAGAGAATTTCTTTCGTCGTGATGCAGATGTTTTTAAATCTATATATTCTATAGAAATAACTGGCATACATTGACTGCTAATGCGTATTTGCATGCCTGTGTGTTTTCTTCATTGCTAAGGGCAACAAATGTCCTTTATCGCTGTCAAAATGCCAAATAACTTATCAACACCTCCCCGCCTGCTGCTGTGACATCTATGCCCACACACACACACACACACACACACACACACACACACACACACACACACACACACACACACACACACACACACACACACACAGCAGGCATACAGCATTACTCAGACACACGAAACTGAAGTAACAACATGTACATTTTATCAAGGTGAAAGAGAAGAATTTGGCATTTGAATGAAATGCATTATTTGTTGTGAAATGTGTTTGTGTTTGTGTGTGTGTTTGTACATTTGCTGCTCTGTTTACATGTGTACTGTATGCATTAATGCTTTTAGCATTTCTTCACTGTCCCCTGGTATAAATGTAGATTTTCACCTTTGTGACACACAAACACGCTCTCAGCTGTATTGACTGGTGTCTGACTTAGAAAGCCTCGGGCAGTTAAGTGGGTTGAATTTCAAAAAATTCTCTTTGGCAATTTATTATGGCTACTTTGGACAGTGATACAGTGAATTAATTAGCAGTACCAAATGAAAGGGAACTGTCCTGAGATTAGACTTTTTTTCTATTTTTAAATGGTGTTCTCAAAGACATGGAAAATCACTCACAGGCATCCAAAATGATATGCATACAATATACTGATAACATTCTGAGAACAGTTGTGTTAGCAAACCTCTGTGTTTTCAATCCAAAACCAGAGCAAAAGCTTTCCACTGCAATGGCATCATGACACTAAATTTTAAACGTACAGTCTTTAAAATCAACCGTGTCCATCATAGTGACTAGCCAAGCCATAGGCAGCACAGCATGGAAGAAAACCTGTGTTTCTGCTGTGGTAATTCTTTTCATCCTTGTAATGATGGAGCCTTCAAAGCACAAGAAGATGTGAGGATATCCAGGAAACAAGACGAGAGGAGAGTTTGTTTGTGTTTGTGTGTGTGTGTGTGTGTGTGTGTGTGTGTGTGTGTGTGTGTGTGTGTGTGTGTTTTCATCTTTGAGTCTTATCATCCATCAAATAACACCATCCTAAACATCACTCTATCTTCTTCTCCTGCCCTTTCTGGGTTTTATTTTTCACTTAACGGTTTAACAGACAAACAGGCATGCAGCTACATACACACTCATATCCTCTCAAACACACAAACACTGGTAACGGAGGGTCTTTACTGCAGGGGATAGTGAGAATAATTAAATATTTAACCCTTCCCACCTTGCTTGCCTCTTTCTTGGCACACCTCCACCACACACAATGTGTGCTCAGGGCTCCTTTTCTGTTTAACTATAGCAAGCTGTGCAGCTATTAGTGAGTTCATATTTGTTCATAAATTCTACTGGCCCCAGTTGTACAGTCATTAAAGTGAAGTAAGTGTAATAATGTAAGTAATGTTTAATGGAATATAAATGATGTTAAAAAGGGGTCCTGTACAGTTAATGGGCATAGAAATAGTAGAAAAAAAATAAATAAATAAAAATGGTGTCATTGAACATTACAAAACATAGGCTTTCTGTGCAAGCTGGCAGTTATGACCTATATTTACGTGTATTGTTCAGCGGAGACCTCTAGTGGCAGTAAATATGACGAAAGTCAGGTGAGGTAGTATAAAGAGCAAGAAAGTTGGCATCTGGAGGAGGTGGAGTGGATGGATGGGTCAAACAAACAAGAGAACTTTCTCCCCATAGACCGCTGTCTGTATCTTGCAT
>JBBMOE010000032.1:2858362-2899422 GCA_037975065.1 Chaetodon trifasciatus | reverse complement strand
TATATATTTCATATATATATATATATATATGGGCGGCACGGTGGCGCAGCAGGTAGTGCGCGTGCCTCACAGCAAGAAGGTTCCCGGTTCGATCCCGGGGTCAGGCGGGGGCCTTTCTGTGTGAAGTTTGCATGTTCTTCCCGTGCATGCGTGGGTTCTCTCCGGGCACTCCGGCTTCCTCCCACAGACCAAAAACATGCTCATTAGGTTAATTGGTGACTCTAAATTGTCCCTAGGTGTGGATGTGAGAGTGAATGCTTGTGTGTGTGTTGCCCTGCAGTCGGCTGGCGACCGGCTCAGGGTGTACCCTGCCTCTCGCCCGTTGACAGCTGGGATAGGCTCCAGCCTCCCCCAACCCCGAAAGGGATACAAGGGGTATAGAAGATGAATGAATGAATGAATGAATATATATATATAAACAGTTAAGTTTTTAGCCAAACATGATCTTTTCCTTACCCTAAACAAAATGCTTTGGTGAGGATGTGCTGGGTGACACATAGGCATTCACATGAGCGCCTGCTGACTAATGACTACTTGAGTCTTCCATTGCACTGTCAAGCTCAGTGCTATTAAACCACACAATTACATAGAATTACACAGAATTACTTTGCGCAAATTGATTATAAATACAGCTAATCTACATTTTAGTTTCCCTTGGTCTGCTACTCTCTCTCTTGCTCTCTTTATCTCACTCTTCTAATAGTCATCTAATAGATAGTTGAAAATGTCTTTAAACATGAATAACATCAAGAAAAAAAAATTGGCGTCCCCGAGAGAAAGTCATGTTCACTAAAGCAGAGCAGCATTTCACTTTCATGGCATTCCTCCCTGGTCAGGAGGAATGTCTTGAAGTCTGGTCGGACAACATGCGTTGACCCTGTCAAATCCAGTGCAAAGCTTTATCCTGTCAGTCTGCAAAAAATATGAATATCTCTTTTCTACTTGAGTTCTGTTCTGATGCACAGCACAGACAGACACGTGCAACATCTACAGCTTTACATCTACAGCGCATCCCACTGAGGATGTGACTACATTTAAAATGTCCACAGAGCAGATCTCATGTTACAAGGTTAGAATTCAGTGAGTTACCCCAGTTTCATCTCATCAAAGTCACACTTTCCTCCTTTCTTCTATGATGCTCCCTAACAGCATTTAGGCTGAGGATTTCTCCACTGCTTCGACAAAAACAAGGCAAATTAAGTGATTTTTTTTAAAGAGCCCAGAATGAACTTTGTATGCTTATTGATTAATAAATTAAATTCTTTTGACATTTTGGAGAAGACCTTTCCTGCTTTGAGAATTATTGCTTCATTACATCGTATTATTGAAAGCTTTCCATCAAGTTTTTAATATCTTCTTTCATCATAAATATATGTGTTTGATGTGAGTATCCTAATGAGTTGGAATGTACTTTGTTATTCCAGTGATGCAAAATCAATGTAATACTTGCCTGAATATTTAGTGGGCAAGTGAGCTGTGGAGATTGGGAAAATTCACTCTCAAACACACACATGCACAAAAGCACACACACACACATCTTTTCCCTTTTCTCCCTGTGCCCACACACAAGCAGAGGGTCTCTGTCTTTCATACATCTATAATCATCGAGCATGGTGGGGCGTGGTCTCTGTGATCATACAGTGATTCATTTATATACCTCATCCCTGTGTGTGTGTGTGTGTGTGTGTGTGTGTGTGTGTGTGCATGCGAGTGTGTGTGTGTTTTTCTGGTGCATTCATTTGTCTAAATCCTTAGAATGCAAACTTGAACTACAGCAAGTCATTATTTCGCATTTATGGAAAGTGGTCTCAGTTGTAAAACAAATGTAAAAAACATGTAGTGTGTAACAAGGCAGATTCACAATAATGGCCAAAACAGCTGATAACAGAAGTTACATCTATGATTTAAATATATAGGTCAGATCGGGGCTCATTAGTTGCTCATACCAAATGCCTTAACTCTGCAGGGAATAGTAATAATAGAGTCCATGTTTATGGATGAGATTCACAGCATGTATGTTCTGTGTAGCTGCAGCATGGCATGGGCTGGTGTCCAACTGCTCACGCAAATGTGACATTGGTAAATTAATGACGAAGTGATACAGCTGGGGTGACGGTGGTAAATAAATTAGGCCTTACCAGCGAGCTTCCTTAGAGATTTCAGACTTCAGAAGCAAGGGAAGAAGAAAGGGACAGAGGCAGGGAGGAGCGAAAGCAATTGAGGAGGAGTGGAACGCACTGACATAGATGAGCAGAAACAATTTTGAGATTTTCTCCCGTTTCGTCTCCTGTTAGTTCCCTTTCCTTGTAGTTTTTCCGCACTTTTCGTCTCTCCTTCTCCCGGCCCCGCCTCCCCTCTTACTAAATGTTTTTCTGTCTGCCCCAGCCTGCACTCCAAGTCTGTCAGCTCTCCTTTGAGGAAGCCCAAGGTGAAAAGAGGGGAAGAGATAAAGAGGGAAAGAAAGAGAGAGAGCAAGAGAGGGAGATGGAAGATGATGGCTCTCACAATGTAGATACGATTTCAATATTAAGATGAGATACAATTTCAATAATAGAATTCGACCTCAAATTTCTTCCTCTCTGCCTCTCTCTCGGGGAGCCTTGCTGTCAGTTTGTGTTTTCACTTGGATGGCTTAAACTGGGGCCTAATCCATCTTGCTCTCCTGAAGACACACACAACATAATCTGACATCATGTAGCCTCTTGAACACTTGGAAATTCAGATGACAATGCCTACAGCTTTCGAAAGCCATGGCTCTCTCTGGTGAGAGTTGGTCCTGACTGTCTGCCAAAAGAATGAAAGTCACGGATGGGCTGTGCACACAGTCAAGGTGACTTACACCTTCTGAAAAACCTTGATGCACACAGGCGCATGCACACCCTGCACTTCTGGGTTGTTTCCGACTTGACTCGTGCTCTCCATACCACTGCACAACAGAATTCCTCCTTCCAAGTGATGTTTCATCCCAGTTTCTCCTCTCTTGACATTCTAATTCACAAGTCTCTAGTTTTTGGACAGCTGTGTTACAAACCTCATCTGCAGGTGCATGCTGGCACTAATGGACTGAAGAGCTGGGGCTAAATAAAAGAAAGCTGTGTTGGAACTGTCACAGTGCGAACCTATGCCCTGTAAGAGTAGGCTGCACACTGGCCAAACACACAATCCAGTTTTTCTATGTCTATTTATTATTCCGTACTGCTAGAACAATATTCTAGTTGTGCAGCTAAGCTAAATTAGCATTGCACACTTCTGCCATTGCACTGTGCTGCCTAGACCTCTGAGGCTAAACATGTTTGCCTAATTTTTTCCATCAGATATGTGATGATTTAAAGAGAATTGAGTGAAAACACTGTAATTAATGGTAGATGTTAGTAGCTGATTTGTTGAGCATGATATTGTGAGCGAAGATGATATAATGTGATATTGTGATAATAGTTCATGTGCTTAGAGTGCTGCTGTTGCTTTAAACATGACACTACAGAGAAGTGAAGGAGAAGCAGAAAGATCATGAAATCACAGGGCACCCTTATTAGTTTCCTATGGCCTTGTAGGTGCCTCTACAGCAGCTTATCAGGCCCTCTGGCCTTGTGGGTGTCTCTACAGCAGCTTCTGTGTATGGCTTTGTGCCTCTCTTATAGTTTGAACAAAGTCTTTAAATAAGTATTCTTTTACAATCCGTGTCTTAATATTTTGCTATAACTACTGATAGATTGAATGTTATAATAATCACTCTATGGTTTAATATTTAATCTCACCATGATTTAATATAATCTCAAAAGTGCACTTAAAGGCAATAGTGGTGTGTGATATGCCTTAATACTTTGTAAGATGCGTTCTTTGCCTATAATGAAGTTTGTAAACTGTGGTGTAATTTCTCAAATAAGACATATGAAGATATGTGATAACTGGGGAAAATGTTATAGCCAATGGTAGCTGATAACAATTGATTGAATCAACCTGATATTGCAGAAATGAATTGTTAGGATGTGATCTGTGATAGCAGCTGACTTATTAAGGGTAATATTGTAGTAACAGCTGATATGCCAAGTGTAACATTATAGCAAAAGGGAAGAAATTATAAAATTAACTAATTTCGTAAAGAATCCTTATTAGGGGCTATGCAGGTGTCTTTGCAGCTGTTTTTTGGTCTTGCAGGTGTCTCTGCAGCTGCCTTTTGACCTTGCAGGTGCCTTAGCAGCTGCCCCTTCTTTGGGGGGATGAACCATATAAAAGACAGGGGCAGCCCATTGTAAAACGGAGCTGACCGGGATTGCATGTTGTGCGTTTCTGTCTGTGTTCCCCTTTATTATCGATAATAAAGTAATTTGCTTTTCAGACTTCTGACTTCTGCAGATCATTATTGGACCTTTTTAAGAAGATTTTTTCCTGAAATAATTGGACGGCTAAATTTGAGTGGTTTTTCTTATTTTTGCCTGCTGTGGTTTGTTCAATCAGCCTTCACATTCCACGACACATGTTAACTAGCTAACAGTTGGCCATTTCAGGTGAATCTAGTAAAGGCTACATACTGATCTGTTAATGAAATAACCATTCATAACCATTTCATTTGTCACAAACAATGTTGGGAGTCAAGCATTATAGTAACATGATTACAATTGCTGAAATGTAGTTACTTTTGTCCTATCTGAAAACAGCGGGCCTATTCCCCGGATTTTCCAGTTTATGATCTAACCATGAGATCAGATTCTAATGTCACTTTTTCATAGCGATTTTTATGTTTCTCATATAAAATGAAGTCTTGTCCCACACTGTGCCACTAAAATAATACAGCTACAAGTGCATTAACAAGGGAATTGAAGTAGACATTTAAAAGTAAAGTAAAATTACTTAAACTAATTATATGCAGTTATGGTTAAAGTAATTCAGTTACTTTTGAGAGAAGCAGCTAGTAACTATAACTACATTTCAGTAACTTGCACAACACCAGTCACAATCAATTCATTTATTAATACATTCAGTCCAGATTCATTCATTGGTCACATTTTATGTCAGCTACCAATGTTACCAGGGAGGCTTTCCTCCCTGATGTCCCCCTTTGCAAAAGATAATTTGACAGCCTTACTTGATCAACAAAACTGGTCATCATCACTGACTGTTCATGGCTGTTTCACTTTCAATGAAGCTAGCAAGTGAACTTTAACAAAATGGACATCTATATCCAAATCCAAGGTGACTTCTCCAAGCTTGAGCAATGTTTCTCTCCCTGCTACACAGCTAGCCTGGCTAACATTAGCACTAACTCCAACACAGCAGGTTGCACACATGCTACCGGAGCCTCAACCAACTACTCAGAAACTCAGAAATCTGAAACAGGACAAGTGTGGGAGGGAAGGAGCAAGAGAAACATAACACCACTGACGTCGAGATTTCCATGTTGATTAACACAGAACAACCGGGTAGAAATCAATACTACACATCTTTCGTTGTGGATATTTTGGAATTTCTGGCACCAAATCGGTTGGCTTTGAGAGAAAAGCTGTTGGCATTTGATAGCATGTCAGAGGGGGAGAGTGGGCTTTTCCTTTCTCTCATTGAATATATGCTGTCAAAGAACTATACTGTACATTGAACTTAACATGCAAGTTGCAGTGAGTCTGTACATTTTCCCTCACTCTGACGGTGTATAAGATAAAATACTATTTGTGGTTCTATGTTTGTTCTTCCTGTTTACCTCCCTCACCAACAAACTCTTTTCTGTGGGATCTTGCCAGAACAGCTCACTCTTCATACAGCGTTAAACCCACAGTGCAGGTGGAGAGTGATGGTCCATTTGATTGCAGTTGGTATGCATAATTTTCTTTATTGGTTATTTGATAGATTGGCATATGTGTGCTATAATGGCTGTATACAATTGAATGCTCAATTCTGATTGGTCCAAGGGTGGGCAGTAATTCTCAGTAAAGGGACACCTCCTCAGTCTGACCAAACTTGAATGTGATAATGCTACGCTATCAAAGAAAGCCTTCTGATCTATGACCCTAAACGGCTTAGACTGTCACAATTCTATGTTAGTATAATTAGGATATTGTGTAGACATTGTCTAAATGCTATATGCAAATATTCATATAATTTAATTCAATATGCACATTTCATTTTCTTTAGGAGGAGCCTCCTGTTTAAAAGTGAGCTGCAGAAGCTTCTTAATTCACTTCAAGTTTATTTATTTTACCTTTTTGTATGCAGTCTTTCCACAAGCCATCGGTTCTGTCTGATAAAACGAGCTGTAAACCATGCTGCACACCAGGTGAGGCTTATCCCTGCCTCCATGTGTCCTTCCTCTGCCAACCATACGCAGTAAGCTATGGACTTCAATTTCAGCCAAAAGTAATGCCATACATACAAAACAAAAAACAGTTACCTTGTACACGAATCAGAGGGGGTCAATATCTTCCTAAAAAAAAATTAGGTAATGTCCCCATATCTTTAAATTGTCTCATTTACAGAAGTTTATTTCTTATGCATCTTATTTAGCCAATTTAATTTCCTCCTACATGAAAATAATTAAGCATGAAATGCATTATTGATCACATTCCTGTGTTATGTAGGTGGCAGAGGAGGTGCAGTTAAACAGCAGGCAGCAGCATTGAAAATGTGATGTAACTTGGAGCCTTATAGCTGAATTGCTTGGATAGCATTATCCATGTGGAAGGTAAAGAAGCATTTACTAGGACAAAAGGAAAATGCACTGTAAAGTGTATTTCCCCAAAAAATGTTATAATTCTATAATCCTCAACAGTGTTTAGTGTCACCATAACATATTTCAGATTATTTTTTATTCATTAATCTTTATGAATTCTTTATAAACACTGTAATATTTCACACTATACTTGTAGTAACTCATAATATTGTTCTTTCACTCTTTACTCCATCCAACTTTACCTTTGTATCTGGCATCAGAATGGTATCAAAGCAACTGTTTGAACTGTATATTAGGGTATGTGGATAGAATTCATTGCATCTGATTTTCCCAGCACAGTCTTTGTTTGCCATTTGGCTGGCACAGGTGGTGATGCACTAGAGTCAGAGTTGTAATTTTCATAACACACCCACATCAGGAACATTGCACCCAACATGCCACGCGGTACGTACAAAACGACCAGGACATTATCAGCCAATTGCATAAGTTTACCAGTGTCCATGCTGTCTCCTTTCCTCCTTTCATCCCACTTGTCCATTGACTCCCAGAGCAGGAGTCGAGACTTTCCCTCTAACTGGAGCAGAAAATTCTGACTGCCCGCCTTATAGCCCTTATCCCCCCTGCTTCGCACACTCTCAAACCTGCACACACTCTTCTTTTGCCCTTGCCCTTTAAGCTGAAAATAGTGTGTGTGTGTGTGCCTGTGTATATGAGCTCGATACAGTTTGTGTGTGTATGGGTATGTATTCAAAAGTGTGTGTGTGTGTGTGTGTGTGTGTGTGTGTGTGTAAGAGAGAAGGAGGAAAATGAGGACATATGGCTGTGAATTCCCCGAGATCCCACCTAAAACACTGCAGTATTCAAGGCATAAATCACCCAGATTGCTGAAACACACAGGATAACTGTGCTTCTGTTTAGGCCTCAGTGTGTGTGTGTGTGTGTGTGTGTGTGTGTGTGTGTGTGTATTTGTGTGTGTGTATATACATGCACATGCGGGCTCACACACACACACACACACACACACACACACACACACACACACACGTCTGTTCACAAACCTGTGAGTATTTCTTTGCCAGCACACTTTGGCCAGTGTGATGATCACACACATTAATTTGCATTTAGGTGCCTGCACACTTGTAGGGACATTACATAGTGTATGTGTGTGTTCTCACACACTCACGTTTGTATGTCTGTGGATGTACAGTATTTGTGCATGATTTGCATACCACTGTACTATAATGGGGCTGCTCTACAAATCCTGGCCTCTAGCTCTGGTCCACCCTACCCCCTCTCTCTCAGTTTCAGGTTCAGCGCAGGTTCTCTAATGCTATCACTCTCACCATATGGTGGGAGCATCAGTTAAATTGCTGCTGTTTCAGCGCTGCTTGGCCTGCGTACAGATCAAACACACGCACATTCTCACACGCACATACTCTGGCTGGCCTGTGTGCAGATCCAAACAAAGCCATATGGCCCTTCGCTTTCTTCATTTACCTCATTTACTGTATGTAACAGTGTGTGTGCAGCTGAAGGACAAGAGGAACCAGCATCACCTGTGTTTGCAGGCCACAGAACACTTGAAGAGGGATTAAGTAAAGTGATGCGCATGGGAATTTCCATTTGGTCTAAAGTCAGCCTGCATCCCTGCCCTCCTGCTGCCTAAAGCTACTTATGCTCCACCACCAGCTATACAAGATGAGACAAGAATGTATAAGATTAAATTACAAGATTGAATTAAACTCTGCATCTTATCAGCACTGCAGTGTGCTGCAGATGTATTTTTTTGGACCTACCCTCTTTCATGGTTTTTATTCTTGTAAAAAAGGTCACATTTTTATCCTCAGAGGCCAGAGTTTATCCAAGAGAGGACAGAACAACAGTGCATCTAACTGCCTCATCTAATAATGTATGTGTGTGCACGCCCGTATGCGTGCGTGCATGTGTGTCTGCTTTGTGGGAACATGACTGTGGCTGTTTCCTCTCCTCCTAGCCATTAGAAGGGGCTCATATAACCAGCCTCTGGACCTCAGAGAGATGCACTCTCTATAAATACACACCACTTAAGGGCCTGTGGGGGACTACACACACACACACACACACACACACACACACACACACACACACTACACAAGCAGTAGTTCCACGACTCCCTATTAAGCCTTCAAATGGATGTTTATGCTTTTGCTTAATAGGAACAGGCCTCAAAACTATATGCTTCAAAATTCAGCAAGGTCAAAAAAACAAAACTTTATGCTGAGCAGCAAATACATTCCCCCTCCCTAATGGCCCTCGTTGCTTACCTTACCTATTTCACACTCTACTCATGTGTGGCTTTTATGAACTAAATGAATAAAATTTGTCATTCATAGTGGCCTTAGGGGAGCAGAAGGTGGCATTTTTAGAGATCAACATTTTGTAAAATAAGGTTAGGCCTATTTGTTGCTCTCTTCATATGTCACCATGTGCCTTTACAACATTCTGCTAGAAAGGAGATAAAACTGTGGAACAGATGTCCCTGTTGTTCTTCTGTCCTGTGTGTCTGTGTGTGTGTGTCAGTGTGTGTACGCACATGCATGCGTACACTGTGCATGTGAATGTGTGTGAGTGTACAAAACCTTTGCTGTTAGTATTCTTAGTCTTTTAGCACCTTGTTTTGGCAGCATGTTCACTACTTTTATCTAGTACCTCGATAATGGCCAGAGCGCAGTATTAGACACACACGCACATACACACACACACACACGACAACAAAATACAAAACCACTACTGCACACACACATGCACACACTGGTGCATGAGCAAACACACACACATCTGCATACGCACTTTAAAGTTGAGTCCTTCCTCATGTCGATGGTCTTCAGAGATACGATGTCCTCTCTTCTTCTGTCCCCGCACATCACAGCCCCATTTCTGCATCAGAATGTCAAGCCTGTTCATTTTTTTCTGTCTGCCCATTTAGTGCATCCCAATAGAGTTTCTGTCTGTCGGTATGTCTGTCTGCGGGTCTGATAGTCTGTTTGTCTATCTCATCAAAGCCCGCTTTTCCCTAATAGAAGCACCATCTGTCTATCTGTCTGTCTGTTCAAACTGTCAGTCCATCTGTTTGTCTACGCATGCTGTATGCATGCCAACCTCTCTTTGCCCTCTCTTTCTGTCTTTCTCTCCAGTTATCAATCTTGTGGTTAATTTATCAGATAGTCCATTGCCCGATCATCAATCTGTCCATCTGTTAATCCCTGTGTGAGAGAGAGTTACCAAAATAAATTTTTGCATCGCCATACCAGAAAGTATTTATAGATGCCAATAAAACTATTTTACTTTGTCTGTAGATACTGTGGAATCACAGGTGTCACAGCTAATATGGTTGGAATGAATAGATAGTTTTTTAAATTCAAATCCATAAAATGTTAGATTGGATTCATTTATTTGGAAGTTAGATAAAGCTATAAAGATCCCCATGGGGATCCTGGGTCATTGCTGCTGTAGAGTAAATGATGTACAGAATAATATAAAATACTTTCATTAAAAGAATATATTGAGAATACAACAAGTAAATGAATGAACACAAATACAACTGGAGATATTAGACCTGCAGATGTTTGGTTTGCAGGTCAAGATTAATGGCATATGCTCTGAGTTGAAAACATTCATCACTGGTTCTGTTAGATTGATACAGAGGGAAATACACAATGTGTGGGAATGTCAAAGAATGTGCATTATTGAAAGCTTGATATTGTTCACTGGAAACTTAAACTAAATAAGACTGAACAATATTATTGAAAAATAAGACTTTGCATCCCTTGTTTAGTTACCTGCTGGTAAGAAACAGTGAGCGACCAGAACAACTAAAGCATGCTGTGTTCACATACTATCAAGGATGCTATGCAGACAGTTACCTGTGTCAGTCTGGCTGCTGTGTGGTCGAGTCTTCGTGGCTGCTCCTCTCTCCCACTGAGTGAACACAGCTGTCAACCCAGAGCCAAGCCACAGTGGAGCACAGAGCTGTATTAGCAACTCTCCTGAAGGAAGAGTGGCTGGCCAAAAAATTGAGAGGTTTATCACCAGGCTTGTTTGCAAGATGAAGTTGCAAAAGTCACCAAACATGGCACCACGGTTGCTAATTTGGCAACACTAGTGTCTTTTCAAGGATTCCCCGTCTGGTGGCGTTGAAACAGTCACACGTTTTAACAATGTGCGTCAGTCAGTCTCTTTTGAGATGGGTAGATTTATATGATGGAAAACTATAAAAAACAGAAAAGACTAGACTAAAGACTAAAATTACTGCAACTTTACAGCATGCACAACAACAAAGATGCTCAGTCTTCAAACACTCTTCTTGGCACACTTTCATTCTGTTCATCACTGAAAACAAAAGCCTCTGCCATCTTTTTTAATCTAGATGACTCACCACACAAGAAACCTTATGTATTTGTACTCTGATGCTTAAAAAAGCATTGCTTGACTTATGTTCTGTACATGAACATGGATTTACACTTAAGAGGCTTAATATTTGTACCTTTGAATTTAACAGTTATTGTGCAACATCTCGTAAGGGAAGACAAATCTCAAAAGCATGTTCCTTTGCAAGTACCACAACACAATGTCAACACATTTTACAAAATAGTTAAAACCAACCTGAAACATGTAGAAAAAATACTACATTCAATTAAACAATAGACTTGAAAATAAAAGTTCAAACTTCCTGTGCATACAGATGTGCACTTTGCTATGCACCTTCCACCACAGACAGGAAGACAGCTTAGACACAGTATATGGTGCCAGTATTAGATCTTATTATGAGAGAAATGTACAAACATATATTCTCATAAGCATTTAACCTTGTTGACAGAGTTACTGTATATTACGTATAGGCTGTGTGCTTGAATGCAGGTCAAAGATATTCAAGCACAGCAGCAGTGCAAACAGAAATAATAATAGCCAAGAGCAGTTCATTGAGACAGTGCAGTACAATCAGGCAGCATTAATTCATTTTCCATAGCAGCTTACTCATTTTCAGGGTCACAGGGGTGCTTGAGCTGATCGTACAGAAGGCAGAAAAACACCTTGGACAGGTTGCTTGAGCACTGCAGGCTAATGTATAAACAGACAAACAAATTCCAACCTAAGGGCATTTTTAAATCTTCAGTTCACCTCACTGGGAATAGAAAAACCAACACAAACACAGGGAGAACATGCAAACTTTACATTAAATAAACCAGAGCTGAGATTTAAACCTTGCTTTGAGCTGACATCAATAACCACTGAGTCACAGAGCCTGGTCACACATTATCCCCTCTTTTAAGACAACTTAGGTGAGGTCAACTTTGGCAGGAATCATAGCACATGAGAATAGTAGTCTGCACAGACAGGTACACCTCAGGGTGCACCTTGGGGGTTTAACAGAGAGGTTTAAGGTGCTCTGAAGCTCAATCAGCTCAGTTTAAAGATATTGGCAGGGTGAGTTCCTCGAGGTAGATACACAGCTTTTTCTACAATAAGCCTTCCTGGGTGACAAAATGGAAACTTGCGCACATGCATGTCTGTGTAGCTGTGCACGCACGTGTTTGTGTATTTAATCCTCAAGTTTATCCATCCAATTCAACAGATGTTAGAGTTTGAAATCCAGGCTGGAATCATTAGCAGTAATTTACCTCATAATTACAACCTGACTACTCACAAACATTCCTGTGCACAAAAAGTTAAGAACACAGGGTAACGCTTTACAATATGGTACAAAAACATGGGAGTTATGAAGGAATGAATGTGAGTGAGTGAGAGTGAGGAACAAATCGGGAATAACCTGATAACTAATGAATCTTTCATAAGTAGTTCCTGAATGTATAAGTGCTATATGTGTGTATATATAGTGGATAATGATAAGTTAAGAACAGACTGGGAGATTGTATATTAAAGTATCATTCGATAGTGATAAATTAATAAATCTGTCTATCGACATCCTGACCACTAATTCATTAAGTAATCATATTTCTACTCAATCATTCGATACTATTTTTGTGCCCCCTCAAGTAAAAGTTAATTAGTAACAAACAGAGAAAGCTGTATTCTCCAAAAATATCTTTTGCCTTTTCAGACCATATATGTTGATATTTACGTCCATGTCATATAGTGTAGCATTAGTGATGATGAGTGTGTGATGATCAGTGTAAGTAAGATTTAAGATTAGAGCATAGAGCTGCGTGGAAAGGCAATAACTCGTTATCATGGGTGTGGAAGGACACAACAGTACTGTGTAACCACATCCTGAAAGATGGACAGAAAAACTCTTAAAATGTTTCCCAAGGCCATCAGAAATTAAGCATCATTCCTCTGGTCTCTGGTTGCTTTGTTCCCAGGACTGTTCAGCAGATGATATCACATGACTGACAGTTAGCATCATGTGTATACGTTAGCATGTGGCTAACCTATGTATAACCCAGAAAATAATATTGAAAAGACAGCAATTTGAAGAGCAATGCTCTGGAAGTTAACAATTTTTACTGTTTGACAGTAGAAGCGTTGTATTGTTGAGGTTTGAGTGGCCCACTAACTGCCCAGTAGCAAGCCAGAAAAGCGAGCTGCGGCAGTGATCAACTGTACTGTAGCCTATCAAACCAAATTAGCATTTACCTCTCCTGCGCTGAGCTAATCCAGCAACACTACCTGCTAGCTAGTTAGCTTTCCATATTGTGCAAAGCTTTAGATCCACCACTCACAATTCACAATTTTGACTTATTATAACAGTGGATTTGTAAATTATATATCTAAATGTGAGCCCCTTCAGCACTTTGCATAAATGTTCGCAGACCTAATTAAGTAGTGTGGAATTTTTGTTGAGGGGACTGTTGGTGGTGAGGCCACAGATTTCTTGTTGTTTTCCTTGGTTTTGCTTTAGGTGCAAGTCTTTCAGATGTGTATTTACAGTAAAAACATGCATCTTGGGTAGATTTAGCTTCATGGTGAATCAAACTGAATTCCACTCAAGAACTGCTGTGTTGCTTAGTGATGAGGAACTGAGGCTGAGTTGGTGAAATCAGGGGGACAGACTGGAGGAGCTCCCCATGGTGTCACTGATGAAGAATACGCTTCAGTGTTCTCAAACCAATCTTAAATAAGAAATAGATTTATTACAATATACTCTCATATCCTGCACTTGGGGGTGCACATGAAGAGTGATTAGTGATCAAGTCCTGAGTAATCAATGAGTTGTTACTAGTTTTGTGCCACTCAATGGTTGATTTGGGGTAAATCGGGAGTGAAGTGTGTGTGTCTAATCAGATAATACTCAACAAATCATTACCTAATGACTCTAATAAAGTATCTCCTAGTCTGTTTTCTCATAACTCATCATTATTTGATTTTCAAGAATTACTCATGAACAAGTCATCAATTATCAGGCTTTTCCTGGTTCTTCCTCACTCGTTTCTCAGGACCTCCTCACAATTTTGTGTCCCATAGAAAGACGGAGCTGCTGCAAGACAAGAGCCTGTGGGATGGAGGCAGAATGTGTGAGCTTTTCAAATTGTGCTATTGCTCTCTCTACCTTTGCCTCCTGTGTGTGTGTGTGTGTGTGTGTGTGTGTGTGTGTGTGTGTGTGTGTGTGTGTGTGTGTGTGAGTGTGCCTAAGTGTGCACATGTGTGAGTGCACATGGATTTTTTTTCTTCAAGAGGTGATCCATTACTCTGTCAGCTCTTTCCCATGATGCTTAACAGCAACAGGAACATTGTGTCTGGAGAAAACGACTTCATCCTCTGGATGACAATACTACCTTATTCCTTTATTTCCCTCAGACTGCCTCTCTCTGTTTTGATCCCTCATCGTGGCTGTTATAGTCGACTGTATAGTCTCTATCTCTTTCAATGTCTGCCTCTCTACCTTTCTGGATCTCTTGTGCTCTTCCCATTTTCTGCCTACGACTCATTTTTTTTCCTCCTGCTGTTTCTCTCTTTTCCCCTCTGCTGCTCACTGT
The DNA here is from genome assembly GCA_037975065.1 of Chaetodon trifasciatus. Taxonomy (NCBI): domain Eukaryota; kingdom Metazoa; phylum Chordata; class Actinopteri; order Chaetodontiformes; family Chaetodontidae; genus Chaetodon; species Chaetodon trifasciatus. The sequence goes on along the minus strand of JBBMOE010000032.1, from coordinate 2,884,791 downwards.
CTGCTTTAAAGACACTGTGTCTTTTTGTCTCAGATGCTGCGGTGATATGACTCTTGAGTGAGGGATGATGGAGCTAGCAGCCTCCTGCTTTTACATAATTGTAATTTGATACAAACACACTGTATTCACCGTCTGTTACCTTTATTTGACTCTCAATTTTCCTCCTTTCTGTCTCTCTCTGTCTCTCACTCTCTCTCTCTATCTCACACACATACACATGCACACACAGAGGAATAAACATTTATTTGGATATGGTGACGTGATTAGCATCAAACCTCTCACTCTACCAGCCCCGAGCTAACTGACCTTGGTTGCCCATTTTCAGGCTGAGTGAATGCAATTGTCAGTGTCGAGTTTTACAGACAGCTTTAACTGTTAATATACAGTGCTATAGTCGTAATGTTACACACGATTGTTTCTATTCTTGCATTTAACAGTATAAGAGCAATTTATTTTCTAATATATTTCATCAGTACATTCTGTCTTAAGCTGAATGATTTAAATTGATGTAAATTTTCCTCTAAATATCTAGACCAAACATAATATGGGGGCTATTTCATCATGCAACTGTAGTGACCAGTGCAATCAGTGTAATAATGTTGTTGCAGTAAGACCATGGCTGCACTGGTTCAGTGAAACAAGGGCCAGGAATCAAAAAAATGTCTTTTAAAGATTTCTTTTATCTGTCTCTCTCTTGCTTTTGTCTGCAGACCCTGTGAAAGCTACAAGAAATAAAATGCGTGAAAATATAAATCTCTCAGTCATTTTAAAATCTCTCAGGCAAGTGTCCATTGATAAACAGGCCTACATGAGTGAGCACAGCAGAAATTTGCTTACATATATATATAAAACAAATGACAGACAATTACCATGCACACCTTTTGCACCACATGCAGAATAAGGTTATTTTGGGGTCATATGTCTTTCGTCTGCAGCACCAAATTCCTCAACCAAACATCACTTTGAGGTTGTATTTTTTTTCATTACATTACATTTTTCTATTTCATTCTCATTACAATGGAAGAAACAATTTTTCAATAAGGAGAGACTTATGAGATGAACAAAAGAGAATGAGAAAATTAAGTTTATTGTGAACAGAAAGAATAGACTTTGGCGTTTAGACCCTGGCAGGAAGTAGATCACCATAGGAAGCCGTCCTATGAATTAGGTGTTTTCAATATGAAAGAGACTCCCCCAGATCCAAGACAATGGTGGTGGTGAGGAATGGGGCTTGAGATTCAGATGACTTCATGAGAGGGAAACTTCTGATCAAAGGTTTCGACTGGAAACGGCTGGACATCCACAGCTGAGGTAGTGAAGGGGAGGAGGTGGGTCACAAAATCTCCACAGTGCTGACATACATCTGAGTGACAGCAGAGAGTGAGAGCACATTTGAAGTTTGACATCTTACAGATGATTGGCTACAGCCAAGCATGCCAGGTTGTGACTGGATGAAGACAAGAATGAGCTGGTGGAGCTAAGAGACAGTGGGAAACTTTGGCACAAGGTACATTCACTAAGCTTCATTTTAAAAAGTTTCTGAGTGAGAAAAATTTGCAACCATTGCTTTTTAATGGGACAATCCAGTTTTAATGAAAATATTATGATGGTAAACTAGTATGCTTTCATAAATCATGCAGAAAATGCTTACAGTTTACAAGCTGCAATTGCACAACTCATACTTTCCAGACGTATGAGCTAAAAAAAATGTTGCCATACCAACATAATAAGTAAACCAACAAAGTTGCATTATTTTAAGCACTTATTTTACAACAAGTTTGCTGTCAGGAAAATCAGAACAGCAGCAGGTTTTCAGCATAAAAAACTGCACTATTGTCATTTTGAGTATGTAAATTAGAATGTAAATAGTCCTGCCAGCCTGCCCATAGATGTATGACTCTGCCAATTTTTTCTTTCTTTTAGTAGAAGCAGTCAGAGAAAGAGTTCGCTTAGGACAATGATCTATCCTGTCTTTGGTTCTGCAATCACTCCTTAATGTTTATTTTCTGATCATTAAAACTTACATTAAATCTAATAGCCATGATAAAGGGCGACATAGTGGTAAAATGCTTGAAAACTGACACTGTAGTGCTGTAATTGGGACATCTAACCGCCCAAGTGTCCCAAATCTGAAGGGTGCACAGGGTCCCATGGGAGTCTGAATATATGATCTACATTCTTCAGTCGAGTTAAAAGTCTTACTGCTGCCTTTTGAATGAGCTGCATGACAGGGAGCTTTATGGCTAAGGCAAGAAAAGAGGGATTTAAAGTCATCATCATGTGTGGGAATCAAAGCATGAATAGCTTTATCCACATCTGACAAGCATGAGCAAGAATTCCTCTTTGATAAAAACAATGAACAATCCTAAGTGCTTGACCCTTTAAATTTAAACTAACTAAAATATAGCACTGTGTATATAAAATTGATGTCAGCCAGATAATTTTGCAGAGAGATGACATGATTTACTGTATATACAGTACAATATAATATCATACCCAGTGCCGTCTCATGCTACTTCTTGTCTCCCTGCTATCAGGATATAAATTTGTTTTTTTATGTTCTATTGTCAGAGCCATTTTGGGCAATCGTGTCTGAAATTAGCTTCAATGAGGATTTGATTGGTGCTCTTGCACACTAGTGGAAGCACCACATTATCTGGCGATGTCCCGAGAGTAGATGTGGTCTTTGAGGGCTCTGGTTACCATGACTTAATTCACAAATAAATACCAACACCTTGTCTTGTGATGCCTCATTTACATGCAACTCATTGTATTGCATTTTGCTGCCCTGCCTCCCACCTTTGTGCCATGCCAGGTGTGCACAGCACGAAAATACCAGTTGCTGAATAGCAAAGTGCACATGAAGTTGATGTAAATGCCAACGTGTCACAGCACAGACAGAAATGATATGCTGACGTTTCAGAGTGTCTGTTACCTGCTGAAGGTCTGTGGCATGTGAATAATAAATTAAATGGATTTTGACTTGTAATTACAGTGTTTACATAGAATGAAATGAGAACAAATGGTGTGAACTTAATAGGTGAAATCATAAATGGATTACAGCTTTCACAGAGATCAAATATCTCGGGAGAAACTAATTCTAATTATCCATTACAACAGTTAATTTGAACTTTAAGAGTCATTACAATCAGACCAAAAGCTCATCTGTTTTTGGATTAGTCCTTTTTCTTTTGCCACACAAAACAGATTTTTTGAAAAAAAAAAAAAAAAAAAAATCAGCTCTCATTTGTAGTGAATGAGCTGTATAACATCTTTGTGATTCATATGAATTTTTGGAAATATACATTTTGTTCCTGTTCCAAGAACTCAAGGATTTGCTAAGTTTGTGGTTGTTTATGTGAGTGTTTGTGTATATGTGTAGGCATACATGCGCAACAGCCTCTTCTCAACAGTGTTTTTCCACACAATGACAACCCATTCAAATCCAATTAAAGCAACACAGAGGGCTTCACAGCATCATTCATTCATCTGTCACTCATGCTCTCCCCCGCCCGTCTCTCTCGCTCTATCTCTCTCCCTCTGCTGCCTGTGGATGGCTGGGTGGTAACTGGGTGGGTGAGCTCTAACTATCACTGCCTCATTTTTATCTCTCTGTCTTTTCCTTTCATGCTTCCTGTCATGAGCTGACACCTCAGGCTAAAATGTTTTACTTGGCACAATGTCAAGATGTTTATTTGACTAGAACCGAATGTGTGTGCTTCTGTGCTTGTGGATGTGTTTGGATTCATGCTCATCCTGTAATGTTATGCTGTAATTTGTATTTTGGGTAGTACTTTATTTTGAGCTCCATATTTACAACCCTGATTCCAAAAAAGCCAGGACACTGTGTAAAATGAAACAGAATGGGATAATTTGCCAATCCTTTTTGACATATTTTCCAACGAAAACAGTACAAAGACAATATATTTAATGTTTGACCTCATCCATTTCATTTATCTTTGTACATATCTGCTTATTCTGAATTTGATGCCTGCAGCATGTTTCAAACAAGTTGGGACAGGAGCAACAAAAGACTGGGAGAGATGTGGAATGCTCCAAAACACCTGTTTGGAACATTCCACAGGTAAACAGGTTCATTGGTAACAGGTGATAGTATCATGATTGGGTATGAAAGGGGCATCCTGGAAAGACTCAGTCATTCACAAGCAAGGATGGAGCGAGGTTCACCACTTTGTGAACACATGATTGTATAAAGAATATTACTACATGGACTCAGTAACACTTTAGCACAGTTCTTCTACAAATCATTACATTCTGTTTTAAAATTATGTTTTACAGTGTCCCAACTTTTTTTTTGGAATCAGGGTTGCACTCTAGCATTTAAAAGCAGTATATAAACAATTAATAAATGGTTTGTCACAATTTATGAATGCATTTGCTGCAGTTTCACTTCAAAATGACCATAAAGTTAATAAATACATGTCTCATGCTTGGATATTCATAAATACCGCCGCAGGAGTAAAATCACAAATATTTTAATAGTCAAGTAGAAGCAGTTGATGGCAAGTTTGAGAGTGTGTATCATCCATGGCACTCTGGATTTTATAGCAGACACCCAGCTGTAAATCCAGGACCTACTGCTCTCTAAGCCACAAAGCTAATATGGCACTGACAGGGTGTCTTTTCTGGCAAAGTCTGAAGTGGTCCTTTCCAGGACTGCAAACACTATCGCCACAAAACAGGAGAGCGTCCCACTGCCAAATGTTACCCCTTAGCCCACATCTCTTGGAAAAACAAACCTCTCTAAGAGCCATAGCCATACCATCCAATAGGGTTAGGTACAGAAAATGGCCAGAATAGACACTGACCAGACAGGGAAATGTATTAGGCAGCATCAGTAATGCTGAAGCAAATGGGCTGTCAAAAACAGCCCCTCTGAATCCAACCTGATGGCTCTGCATGAGCAGCAGAAAGGTCTCTAAGTGACTGCAAAAGAATCTGAGTTGAAGTTTGGGGCATTGGGTGAAGAAGTGAGCAAATGTGTTGCAGTACTTAGAATCATCTTGTGTTTAGCCTTGTATAATATTACACTGCCATGAAAGCTAACAGACAGAACCAGCAGGTGTGACAGTGAGGCAAACCGGTGTGCTCAAAGTCTGTTTCAGTGTCGTGGCAACAAGTGTACACAGTGTGGACAAATTTACAAACTAGAACCTAGTTTTTCATGCCTCTGAGTAATACGGGTAAGATGATTATTCAGTTTGTCGTCTGGGTGAATTGTGAATGTTACTTGTAAACTGGGTATTTTCAGTTAGGTGTGTGCTTGAAATTGTGTTACCAAGTCCCAGCAAGCACGGCTAAACTGGCATGTTTGGTCATGCTGCTCTTGGAATTGGATAACAAAGCATATTTTCCACAATTTTCTGTGAAATTCCTACTTTACTGTTACCAGCTAAAGGCTGAAAGCAACAAAGCAGTGTTGTTTTCCATCATACATGCTTCCATCTTTTCTACTTAGTTGCCCTTGCTTTATTGTTGCTATGGCTAATTAAATGCAGCACGATTACCTAATTTTCCAGTGTTGACATGCATTTATCTCCAATGTAGAAAGGCTTTAAAAGCAATGGTCACCATTACTCGTATGGCTTTACACAACACTTGAACAGCTAGTGCCCTTAAATCAAACATGTTTCAAATGTGTGTCAAACGTGATTTGTGTATGTTACCAACTGACTGCTTGGTAAGCACTTATTTCATGGAGTGCATTTTGACAGTTAAGTTGATATAAGTGTGTGTGTGTGTGTGTGTGTGTGCGTGCGTGTGTCCGTGCGTGCGTGTAGGGGGGGCTCTGCAGGGAGCACTGTTTCCATTAATGTCTGTACTAAGATGCAACTCAGCTTTCTGAATTATGTAAATGAGGTGCTGTAAATTCATGACAGAATCAATGGCTTTCATTTTTATCAAATCAATCAGGCCTCCATCAGTCCACACTACTGCAGGACACAAACACACACACACACACACACACACACACACACACACACACACACACACCACAAGCCCTTATATTAATCCTGCCAAGGCAGGCCTTAGAATAATGAGTTTTGGAATGATGTGTATACAGTCATAAATATAATTTTTGCTTTTAACCATCAGCTGATTCATGGTAATGTGTGTGTGTGTGTGTGTGTGTGTGTGTGTGTGTGTGTGTGTGTGTGTGAGAGAGAGAGAGAAAGAGAGAGAGAGGGAGAGCAGTAGTGCAGCCTTTGTGATGAGTCAACTATTGGGAAGTTACCAAATGGATCTCAGCCTGATACACTATAAGTCATGGAAGATGAAGAGTCTAGGCATTTTACTACAGTACTGCATTTAAACTCACACTTACTCTCTGTCACACGTATATGCATTTCTACTTTATACTTCATTGTGTTTCTTTGTTCTATTTTATTATTCACTCCATTACATGTTTATTATCTTGCATTTTAACTAATAGCTATCATTCATTGTTGTTTTTATTGTTAGCAGGATTGTTTTACATCTCACCACCACCATAAATGAGGATAATTCCTCAATAGTCTTTACTGGTAAAATAAAGGTTGATTTATAGACACACATATACATACATGCACACACTTCTGTTTACACCTTTGCGTCCTCTTTGCAGGCCTCATAGGCCTTTGCACTCCTTCAAACATACCTTAAATCCTGTAAACAAAGTGTGTTGGTAAAACCATAGCATACAAAAGAAATGGAATGAAGTGTATAGAAATATCATTGTACCTCAGGACTCACTGAAAAATGTTCTGCAGGCAGTTACCAATGACTATAGAAAACATGGATGCAGTGTAAACCCAGAAGCCTTTTACTTCTGCCTGCCAACTTGGCAACTGCTGAAGCCAGAAAATCCAGGCAAACAGTAGGGGAGCGTAAGTGGAGCTGAAGAGGGATTAGAGAGTACAGATACAGGTTGAGACACCTTTCGTTGCCCTAACATGCTGCACATTATACTTTTTTAGATGCTATGTACCTCATGGATCAGGCTTGTAACTCACTCACAATGAACCTGAGCCCACTTGTTCATGTTTACAGAAGAAGATTCTTTCAAATGGGGAGCTGTTCAGGTAATGTTAAATCAGCGAGACATGGGAACAACAAACCTGTACGAGAAGAAAACACGCAGTTGTTTCGGTGTCAAAGTCGCCTCCTAGAGGTAAAGAAAGGAGCTGCGTTTTAAACACTTGGGCCACCTGCAGGCAGTGAGTGTTATCACTGCCTTCATTAAAAATAACCAGTATTTAATACTTGTACACCTCCTAGCTCAAATAGAGTTCATTCAAAATTGTATATTATATTATACTAACCTCCAGTCGTTATTAAACTGATATAGAAATATAATTCAGAATGAGGCTTTAAAACACATTAACTTTTCAGGCTTTTGGTAATACCCTTTATTTTACTTTGTACACGTATATGAACTGGGCATAACCTCATAAGCTTATATTACTTACTATATTACTTTGAGAGTGTATTAATTAAGGATAAGTCAGTTGTCCAAGGTAGCATATATTCATCACCAAAGATACAACTGCATTTTATTTAAGGGGGTAAATTTCCTAGATCTTTCTATACATAAACAACATCCACTTAGGACCCCCTTAGTTCAATTCCCGCCTCTTCATAGCGACCAGAGAAGAGAACTGTGTGGAAGACAGGAAACTTATGATTACACTCAATTTGTACAGTTCAAAGCATTTTGTTCAAGCAAACTACAACAATCTGCCATGTCAAACCATCCAGTTCTGCTGTCATTGTGCTTACTGTTTGGCTGTATGAAAAGCCTCCATTCTCTTCAGTTTGTTTTCCTCTCGTGTGCCCCTACGTCCCATTCTTCTCCCAAGTCACATCAATATCACATTCCCACTTCCTTCCTATATCAAATAAAGTCTAGCAGGGGGTTTTCAGCACAACCTTGATCTGCCATTGAAGGCTCACTTCACTTGTCTGCCTCATCATGTTACACAAGCGTTGCATTTCACCGTACCTTACCTCATATCCCTCTCAATTTTATGTCAGTCATCATATCAAACTTTATGTCAAACGTTTGAAGCTGCATCTATTTTTAAGATTCAGTGAAGATTCCTCTGTGCACTTGTCAGTTGTTAGGTTAAGCATGTAAATCTCTTCACATTTCTGTCGACACTGTGGAGATGCCAACGCCGGGTTGTCAGGCAAAGACTCTCAACAGGTTCAGCTTTTGTTGCAATGCAATGTCATCCGGCAAGGAGCTGCATTGACCAATCAAATACATGCAAGTGCACATTCCTGGTGGATTAATTTGTAAAGATAAAGCCTTATTTCTTGTATTTATTGTGATCATTATGACGAAACATAAAATGATCACTTTCCAGGGTTTTAAAGAGTCCTCTCTGTGAGTATCACAAACTGCCGTGCAGTGTTTTGCTCTCTGATAAGCCTTTGTAACATACCTTAAACTACATACCGTTACCAACACAGGCCTGAGTTAATGCACGACTGTTCTGTTCTAAATCCTTGCTAAGGGTTCCAGCTAATTTGCTGAAACATTACCAGTATGGTTCATTGGTCTAGGGGTAAGATTCTCATTTGAGGTGTGAGAATTACTAGGTTTCAATCCCGGACGAGGCTGAGTGATGGAATTTAAGGTCACTGAGCTTGAATTCAGTGTTAAGCAAGTGTGAAGTAGTTGTGGTGTATTGAGTTGAAACTGCAGCAAAGTATCTACAATGACTCTATGGGCCACCAGTCCATTCTCATGGTAAAGTGTATAGTAGACCCGGTCTAGGAGTCCAAAGCACGTGTGTTTGACGGTGCTGTACCACTACCAGCAGGGGGCGATAATGACTGGAACAGAGGAAGACTAGTATAAAGGGCTGAGGAGGTTGGATGTGTCAAACACAGGACTTTCACACATGAAACCACTGATCTAGTCCTGTGTTGAACCCAAAGTCAGCATTGACTTTGTTTTTTATTTTACACGTGAACTTATGAAACGTACTTAACGTGCATTGTGTATACAACAGCGTGTACTTAAGCTATATAAGTAACGTTATTTTTTAACCCAATCGATGATGTTTTCCTCAGTCTAACCAAGCAGTTATGGTGCCTAGACCTAACTGCGAGTGTAACCAGATGCTGCTAACTTGACTGTGGAATGAGAATGTGTTTTTTTTTCACACCTTGGCGAAGCAAAATGTGACAATGACATGGTGGAGCAGTGGGTCAACAACACGCTTTGACGTGATACTGGGACAGCTATGGCTCAGTAGGCACAGTAGCTTGTTGCCATCCATGTGTCTGTGTGCATGTGTGTGGGTGTGGGGATGTGTATTACTCATGTTGTGGGAGCATAAATCTGTTAGCACAAGGGCATTGTGGGGACTTGCCTTCCTTATGGGGAAAAAACACAAGTCCCCGTCATGTAAATCATTACATTTTAGGCTAAAGGATAAGGTTAGAGTAAGGCTAGGTTTAGTTTAAGGTTAGAGTAACTGTTGGGGTTAGGCAAGTACTGGTTATGGTTATGGCTATGGTTGGGGTATGTCTTCAGGAAATGAATGTAAGTCTATTCAATGTCCCCAAAAGGGATGAAAACCTAGAGAGAGAGAGAGAGAGAGAGAGAGAGAGAGAGAGATGTGATGGGTGAATTAGAAGGAAAAAATAAAAGTTAAGTCCTATATAAATGTAGATCATTTACCAATGTTAAGATGAATGAGTCTTTGTTTTCAGGCTTTTGTTCAAAAATTCAAAAGCTATTGACATTTAGCTGATACACAGATTGAATTGGCATTTTGTTACCAATCCATTAATATTAATTATTTATTACTCCACCTCCTTGGTGGCATTAAGGTGAATTTCATCAACTCAACTTGCTCCTCCAACTGGGGCAACAACCATTACCAAAACCAAAACCAACAGACAAAATCTGAAATGTGGGTATAGAGTTAGAGGCATGAAATCTGGATTACTGCCAACCTGACTTGCTCTAAATAGCAATGAAAAAAAAACAAAAACAAATACATGAATAAATAATTAGAATAAATAAATAAGTAGGTGAGAATGTTATGAACTCAGGAATTTCCCGCCTCAGGGAGCAATGCAATGCATATGTATACTGGGAAACATACAGTAGATTAAAGCAATGGAATAAGGTAGCTGCTGCATTATTCATGAATAAAACATAATAATTTTAGATATATTGAGATGATTTTGTGTTTGCCTCATTAATTTAGGTTGGTATTCTCTATACAGTAGGTCAACAGATGGAACTTTTGCAGGCTCAGAGTACCTTAACCGTGGGACCTCAAAAGGAATAATAATTAAAAAAAAAAAACAACTTTCAAATCCAAGTCCTGTTTGTACTGCTTACTTGTCGTGCATCTTTTTTTTTTTTTTGCATTAAGCTGTGCATCTGTATTGAAAGAGTGGGTGGGAATAGACCTTCAAGCCTGAATAATAAATTGTGTGTTCATATATTCACAAAATAATTCATTGAATGTCTGCGTATGCTACATTGCACTTGTCTGTGCATAAATGTAAGCACTTGTTTCTGTGTTCGTGTGTGTGAGCGAGTGGGTGGGTGTGAGTGTTTGCTTTCACTCGATCAGTGTATACAGGTGTGCAACCCTGTCTCCTAGAAATTATGTTTCCATAGAACTAAATTGCTTTCATTACATTGCACTGACAAACTTAATTGCTGCTTGGATTATGTTCAGACACAATGTGTCTTTAAGTGAATGAAACAGTGCCTTTACGTTCTGCGCTGGCAGGTAGGTGGTCAGGCTGGATTTTGGGTGTACATACAAAGTACAATAAAAAAGGTGCTGCTGGGCCTTATTGACAGGAGATGTTCAGGCTCCTGGTCAGGTTCTCAGATATGTGGAGTCCGAGGAACTTGAAACTGGCAACCTGCTCCACCTCCTCCCTGCTGACTCACAGTCCAGTGTGGTATGTTTTTTGTTTTCTTCTGAAGCCGATGTTTATTTTGTGTGTGGCTCAGGGTTCGGGTCATTGTCCTTACACCATGCAGACAGTGCCTGGACCTCCTTCCTGTGGGCTGTTTTGTTCCTGGATATCTGCAACAAATTTAATGAAAGTGTTGAAACAGTGGGTGGGAATACAATCATACGTGAAAAGGAGAATAGGAATGGACTGAGGATGCAGCCTCGGGGAACGCCGTATTGAGCCTGACATACTGCAGTCTGTTAGAAAGTCCTTGATCCACAGACAGGGAAGACTTGATGTCTGCAGTTTTTTAATATTCTGTTTGGATTGATGGAGTTGAAGGCTGAGCTGTAGTCAACAAACAGCATCCTGATGTAGGTGTTGGGGTTTTCTCGGTGGGCTGTGTGTACCGTGAATGTGTCATCTGTATAGATGTAAATGGGTGTGATGAAAACTGCGGAGAATTGTCTTGGCAGGTAAAAGGGACTGCATTTAACCATTAAAAATTCTGTGTCAAGCCAGCAATGTCTCTCAATAACTGTAGCGTCCATGCAGCAGCTGTTGTTAGTGTATACACACACCTCCCCCTCTTGTCTCACTGGAGTCGGGTGTGCAGCCTGGCCAGTACATACAGCAGCCTGCTAGCTCCACGGCTAAGTTGGGGATGTTTTCATGCAGCCAGGTCTCCATTATCACCTTAAAACAGCTATCCATGTGGTGGTTGGTGATCCGCAGTCTCATGTTGTCCAGTTTGTTAATGAGACGGTGGGCGCTGGCAAGAGAGACACTGGGTACAGCAGGTTTATGCAGTACTGTTCTTAGTCGATCCTGAATCCTGGCTCACTTGCCTTCTGCTTCTGCTCACATTGCCACCCGTGCTTCCTCTCTGCTGAGCTGTTGGCCTCCAAGCACTCCGCTAAGTGAGCAACCTAATCCTGTCCATTGCAACAGTAATCTCAGTTCAAGTGTAGATCTTACTTTTCTTGATTTTAGGTGAACCGCTGCTAAGTGTTGGAGAGAACCCAACCGCTGCATCTGTGCACGCCGCCATCTTGGAACCTTGACTTTGCAAGACTGCCTGTTTTGGCAGGAAACAAATTAAATGCACTATGCGTCAATTAACATAATTTCTCATTATGTTAATAGAAAACGGAAATCAGTCAATTCTTCCCTCAAAACATATTTGCTGCTGCAAATTAGTTTTATATAAACATACTAGGAGACAGGGTTCAGGTGTGTGTATGTGTGTGTGAAAGTGGGTGCAATCATTTCCTGTCTCCTGCTTCAGAAAAGATGTTGGCATGACAACATGACACTTGGGAAGGGTTGGAGGGTAGACATAGAGGGAAAAGAGGAAAACAGTGCTGTCTCTAACTCCCATAAATAGACAACTGCAGGTTTTCATGCCAGCTTTGAGAGGCAACTTCATGCTTGGATTTGTTTGCGAACGTGCTTCTGATCTCAACTTGCTGCTTGACCTAAAAATATTTAGGAAGTAAAGAACAAAAAACTTGATGTACAGATGTTCAGTATACAGATGTTGAATATTACATCATGATTCCTAAAACAGCTAAAAAAAAGAGGAAATTACCGCAAGATAAAATGAATTCAACTCAACAACTTTATTTTTTTTGCATATGTATATAATTTAGAAATTGGCTTTGTGCATTGTCTGTCTCCTTGTTTATGAGAGGCCAAGCCAAGATCAGCAGTCATTACGAGGCTTTAAAGTCATTCAATATGGCTGACATATTGATCCCGTCTATCTGTCATTCGCTCATATACTATTCATGAGGAGGCAGCGTACTTAATTCCCCGTAACCACAGATACCAGCATAGATACACTTGAACACTGCGGTGTGACTTTACTGCCACGTTGAGCACTTAGCTGAATCTTGGCCAAATTAGCCACAACACTGCTGTATCGAATATATCTCTAGAATAAATGTTACACATTTTAAAATATCTAAAAGTAGAGACAGGGAAAATGACCCGTAGAATTCCTACCATCTGTCATACTTTGCATTCACTCAAGGATAACAGCAGAAGGCAGATATCACTGTTTATGATACAGTATGTATGCTTTTGTTTTATGAAGGCATTTTCTAAAAAAAAACATCACAAATAAGAGATAGAATAATAAATGAAAAGGAATATACAGTGCAAAAGAGAGGAGGAGGAGAAAACTGGGGATGTTAACACCTGAATTATTAATCAAGATAATTCAATTCCCAATGACAAGAATATCTATCTGTGCACCACACTGCACACACACATTTATACATCCACAAACACACAAGCATGCGCACACAAGCACGCACACACGCACAGATTCGTTCTTGCATATGCTCAAGACACTTTTATCTTGCCTACTCAACAGTTATCTTTTTAAAATGGGTCAAGACAAAATGAAAATCGAGAAACTTCTCATTGCGTGAAAGAGATAGACAAGGAGAGAGACAGATACACAGGGGAAGGAGGAGAGATAGGTTGGAGCTTGGGGGGGGGGGGGGGTGTTTGATAAGAAAAGTTCCCTTCAAAACTCACAGGATTGCAAAGGGAAGTCACCTCACATTTGTAATTTCAGTGGGGTTTTTCGTTTTTGTACACATGGTGCTAGTGTGGGTGGCTCTATGTTTTTGGGTAGGAGCTCGTATGTGTTTTTTGCAGAGAACCAGTGAACGCTTTCCAAAACAGACATTTTAAAAAGTACCATTCACTCGTCTTCTGCATTGACTTCTTTTCCCTCTCTGTTGCCAAGACAACAGACATATTAACTAATGTTTAGTTCAGCTCCAATTTGCCCCAGGCTTCTTTTTCTCCTAGGTCAAAAGGTCTGAGAGTACCCAGAGTAATATTATTATATGGCTAATGATTCAGTAACTTTTTAAAATCCTAAGTAGTGTTTGTGTTGCAGGAGAGGGTGAAAACAAGAGGCAAACACTGAGAGATGTGTGTGAGAGGAGGAAGACGAGGGAGCATCGTGGCTGGCACTGACAGCTGCGTCTAATAAAAGCCACATTTCTTTCTTTGCATATCATTTTCTGTTCTAATTGCTGTGTTTATCCAGTTAGATAAATGACAGCCAAAGATGTTAAGTAATGATAACCTGCTGTATGTTAACACCGCTATTAACATTCATCATAGTGGAACACAAACATGCCTCAAAGCCATTAACAAACGTACCAAGCACTGTGAGGTTTTTTTTTGTTTTTTTTTTTTTGCAGCAAATGCTCCTTGTCTGGCTTTTTTTTCCCCTTGCATTGCCATCGGCTTTGTAATAATTACATTTAGCTTTTTTTTTTTTGAGATCTAAATGGAATCAGGTTGAAAAAAGTGCATCACAATGAGAACTGACAAACCATGACACTTTATCAAACTTTAGCTATAACGAACTTTAAAGGGCCAACAGCTTCTGCACACTTTGTCAAAGTAAATGTCAAAAGTATGACAATGTTGGTTTAATGAATGAAAACTGTGTGAAATGTGTATGAAAACTGTGCTTTTCATGCAGCTTCCAGATTTCCTGGGTCTGTTTGTTCTCCCTATAGATGTCTATTTTACCACTGCCTATTAAACAGGTGTCATATGATGCAGCTATATCCACCACGTGTCGCACTCAGGCCTGACTGAAGGATTAGAGACACAGTAAATGGAGAACACAAACACAGATGTCAGCTATTACTTTGAACAGATACAGCACGGTATCTGTATGTGGTTCACAAACAAAAATGCAGAACTTCATAACTACAAATGAGCAATAGTACGAGGAACCAACTTTCAGAATTCAGTAGCTAGTGACACCATTTTTTCACATCTTTCACACCTTCTGCAATGTAGAGAATAATTAGGCTAAGTCTGCACACAAATCTGCATAATGTTGCTACTCCAAATCAAAACACACTCTTGCATTCATAGGAATTTGGTACAAGCACAAGCAATGAAATGCCTCACATCACCTAGGCTTTATTTCACCTTTATTTCCACTTCATTTTCCAGACACCTCTTCTGTTCAGTTCTCTAGCCCTACAGTTTTTTGGTAATATTTTCTTCCATCTCCCCTGATACTAAGGGGGTCAGTATGCTCCACGAGAACAGCTTGTCCAGCAGTCGAATACCTTTGATGACATCTCTGTCCAACACCTTTCCAACTTCATTTTAGGGTGGACTGCATCCAACCATTTCCGTAACTTTCTGAAAATCTGACAATTTGATAATCACACCCACTTCACACTGTGGTCAGCTGCGCGGAGGTGAGAAAGCTCTCATTTTCCGTTTTTGTCACAGCTATTTCTGTCACCCTTCATACAAACAACTGAGTGGAGAACTATGAATGTCTTCAAGGAGAGACCGTCCGAAAATTATTGAATGATATCACGTCCCCACCCTCCCTATGATGACAACCTGTTAATGGACCTCAGGACAAACATTTACAGTTGGTTCCCTGTTGACCCCAACCCACACATCTCCCACACTTCACATGTTTATACATTTATACCAACCCTATCGCCACACAAGGATGCAGATGAATGTCTCAGCAAAACCTACAATTACTTTCAATTTTGCAACTTTTTAACGCCTAATGCATTTTAAAGCATTTTAAAAATTTGCTTTCTACAATATCTGCACATGGAAACTAAGGTAAAGTTAAGGTAAAATATTGGATTAATATTAAAGTAAAGCTTTTTTTTCTGTATTAGCACTGATCATTAGACATTAGACATAAATCATGGGGTGCAGAATCATCCAGTATGGACATAATTTCTAGGTCTGGGGCTGGTTTACACCTTGATCCCTTCCAAATTTACATTAAGTACCCACTACGCAGCAGAATAAACATAACTTCATTATAAACCCATCAATCCTAGAATAAAGATATCTGAAACACTACTTAGTTTAGGAATATATAGCGTGCTTTCCAGACAAAATAGAAATGACTTAGTACAGATTAAATAAAATGTATAATAAACTAAGAAATACCAAACCAAGTCAAACTCCCTTTTTTCTTCCTTCAGCCTAACAAGGTAAATGACATGCTGGAGCCCTGTAGCTTCTTTCTGTTATGTGCACTCCACAAAAGCCAAAAACGGAAGCACAACATAACAAAAATGAACTTCCTGTAGTAGCCTGTTTTGCATGTGTTTTTGTCTCTTTTCTCACTTTAGCGAGGTGGATGCGTTCCTGCTTGTTTTTGATACGAAGCTGATAAGATCAGGTGACAGTGCAGTTAATGTTGTACTTTGGTGAAGCAAATTTGCAATATTTACAAAAAGTTTGCTAGTTAATGATTTTTTACTAAACCCCACTCGACGCGCTGAATTAAGTGAACTGCCTGTCATTGCCAGAGGGTTGTGTATGTGTGTGTATGTGTATGGCCATATAGTATAAGACCATAAAGAAGCTGAATGGTGATAATAACAGTCCTTCAACATATGTGAAATTTGTGATGCAGGATTAATTTGTGATTTAATTATCTTCTTCAAAGGCATTTCATTTAATTGTTTTCCTCCATGTTGGAAATAACACAGCCATCATGCTGCAGTCCCTGGGTGTCAGTCAGAGGATGCTTAATTTGCGAGCCAACTCCCGCTGATAATGGCATTAAACATGTGTAGTCTTGCAACAACAATTTTGAAACCCTGCTGCTTATATTTTAATTGGTTGTTTATATTTGTGGAAATTGTATAAAGTAGGTGCATTTGAAGAGGCTGTTCAGACACTCTGTGTCACAGCAATAGGTAACTATACAGCATATTTTTTTCATTTTATAAGGTAACAAAATGATAATGTTGCATAAATGCAGTGTGTTTGTTGTACCTGCTACAGGTCTGTACAGGCTTTTTAATGAAAAGCGTCATATTTATTTCTGTTTTTGCCTTTTGGCTTTTTCATTCAAATGTGCTTAAATAGTTTCAAATTCATTATTTTTAGCCCCTCGCCCATGCTAATCCTGCAGCATGGATTTGAAGGATAAAATGGAGTGGACCATGTGGAAATGTTTAATAAGAAATCCACTGGGATTCCTGCACAGTATGTAAATGAATGGAAATCGTCTGTCATGCATCATAAGCTGTGGTGTTGAATTCTTGGACGGTATTCCATGTAATTATGTTGAGATCATAAATAATATAGAATATTTAAGGCATACAAAAATACAGGGCAGACCGTAGTTTCCTTTAAACCTCAGGCTTTATAAAACACCCAGCAAATCTGAAATTCATTTTCAACATTTGCATGCATAATTCAACTACATTCCAGTATCATTATGCAGCTTCCAGCATTTAATGTACACTGAACATTTTGAAGTACATACAACTACACATTTCATATTTAGTACTAATAGTAATGATAAAAGGTTTGCTGAGGTTTTTGGCATAACTCTTTGCAGTTACTTTGTGCAAACATGGTTCAGCTGAATGCCACATTTGTAATATAAAATGTGACTATAAGGCCATATTCAAATGAGATATAGTAACAAAAGGAAAGTGGTTGCACTGCTACCTCTGGCCAGCACCCATGATTAATTGAGCAATTTCAGCTGTTCATTAATCTAATGACTTTAAGCATAGAGCTCATAAAGATAGAGGAAGCAACAAGAAACGACTGCATGATTTTTCTGCGTCCAGAAAACTGTCTGCATGGATTTAGACTCATATTAAATTTTCAAGAAAAGATTTAGCTAATTAAGTACTGCAGGGTCAAACAGCTTATGTAGTATTTTCATCTCCTGCCTCTACCAAACCCACGCAAACTGCATTAATGAAAAGAAAAGGGAGCCACAGGTTGAAAGCAACAACAACAATAGAAACAGGCAACCAAATATAGAGATATGAAACAATGATTTCACCATGTGGTGTGATGATTTCAGCCTAAATTATGTTAGAGGAGGTTAGGTAAAAAGAGACATAGAGGGAAGAGGAAAAACCAGAAGACTAAAAATTAATTACTGGCTCTTTTATAGGTGTGTGTGTGGTGGCAGTCTGTTACTGCCTTAAAGCTATAGAGTATTTAAATGTCACGAGACATAAGTGTATGTTCTCAGAGACGAGGAATAACATACCAGCTTTGTGGATCTATGTTGACAATCCCTTTTCATATGTAATGATGCTAACGTACAAAACTCTGTAAATGTTAACGTTGTGACTTGGCTTGAAACATGGTGAGTCAACAATTGATAACTGGGTGACTAATGGATGATTTCTCACACAATTTGGCATACATTGCCACCCCATCAAAGTTAAGTTTAGTTTATAGGCCAAAATGCTCTGCAAACACACAAACAGTGGAAAGAAAATCAGCTCCAAGTATTAATGAAACCATCATTGCATATCTGAAATTCTGTTTTTTTCTGAAATATCAGCATATTTTCATAGACGTAACACATAATTTTCATTCCAATGTTTGCCTGAGCGGCGCTTAAGTATGTTCCACCAAAAGCTGTTTCACCTCAATAATACTGATGAAGACACATTGCCGATTCTGAAGCTCAGACGTATTCTCAATGCTGACTTTGTGCACTTGGCTTTGTGGTGTCTTTTTTGTCCTTTTTCACACCCAAATGAGCTTTATTTCATAGCCAAGTCAAAGCTTTGACCCAGAAAATGTAACCACATCCCTGGAAGAGTCTCCAATTGCTTGTCAATCACAAATAAGTATTTTGTGCCTCCCGCTTCAAGCTTTAGGAAAGGACTTGCTTCAGAACTGTTCTGAATCTTAAAAGTAAGTCCTGATTGATGATTACTGCAAAACAAAAGCACATTTTTAATAAGCTGGTTGTGGCTTATTTAATTTAAACATATTATCCATCGGCTTTTGTGTAATAATCAAACACAAATTAGGATAGATTCCTCTTTGGTTTGCTCATATCCCAACAGGCACCTGCATTTCAATAACACACTGCAAATGCACAAAAATAATTTGACATAAATACAAGCAAAACTCTTTCAAGTAATGTATTGAATCAGGAGTTATTAATAACCTCAACGACGGCTCCTCTTTTCAAACATCCCAGTAAGCCAGTAAGCGGGACAGTGAGTCAGTAAAAACTATATTGAAAGCTAAATGGAATTCAGTCATGATTTTTAGATTTTAGTGGACCAGTAGATTCTATGCAGATGCAGCTTCAGCTTCTCCAAACAATGTCTCTGTGTATGAGCTCAGTGATGCATATGACTGTATGCACATGTGTTTGCTGACGGATGGATACAAGAAAAATGTTGTATTGGTTCTACTCTACTTTGTTTCACCAATTCTCTACATTACTCTACCATACTCTGTGTTTTCTGCCACTTTTCAATGGACCCTTTGGAATAAGCAACCGCCACAGTGAAAGCTAATAAGGAGCCAATAAACAGTTGACCGCACTCCACTCTGTCATTCTTTATCATTGAGTTGCGATTACAGTGCGAAAACTTTTAATATAGTAAAACGTGTTCCATGTACGTGCATGTACCGTGTGTGTGTGTGTGTGTGTGTGTGTGTCTGTGTGTGTGTGTGTGTGTGTGTGTGTGTGACAGAGAGAATCACTGTGTGATTAACAGGCCGCCACCAAACACCGCTGAGCTTCTGCACTTCTCTTTTCCTGCTTGTCACAACTTCTGACTATAGCTCAGTGAAAAGTGGCTTCCACACACAAATGCTTGCAGACACATACACACAACCATATACTGAGGCATGCCCGTGCACAGGAATGCACGCAGACTGTTGAGCTCAGAACACACACTTCATTTGCGCTCTGACAGCTCAGTGCATGTTCAAGATGAAAGAATTGACAGTTCAAGGTGACGGGTACCTCCAATCAATCCAGTGTTGTGCTGTGTGATGTACCTCTGTGTACAGGATTTGTGTGAGTATGAGTGTGCGTGTGAGCACATGTGTGTATGTCTCTGCTTTTGTAGTGTTGGTCTTGGTAGTTGGTAGGTGACAGGTGTCCCTTCTTCTTAGCCATGCAATTTATCAGCCCACTGGTGGTGGGGACCTTTGCCTGTGTCCAAATGCCCATAGAACAAAACTCTATCTCTCTCCTTCCTTTTCTTAAATAAATAATCAGCAAGTAACACAGGCAATGATCAAATCATTTCAAACCAAAGCCTTAGATATATAATAATATTTCTCTGTTACAACATATAGTTCTCTTTCCGTGTCTCTCCTCTCTCGCTCTCTCATTATCCATACACTGACAATCAGCGAATATATTCTAACCAGAAAAAAAGTCAAGGCATGCTGAGCAGCCATGGAGATTTCAAAATCTTTTGTTCTTCCTGGCTTCAATAAAAAGTGTTTCAGGGCTCGGCATGAGCCAGCTGTCAGAAATAAACCATGGCTATCAATATAACTCCCCAGATATCATTATTTTAGTTCTTTTCAATTAATTATGAGAGCGTGGTGAGACGGTACTTTAGATCTCATTTCAGGGCCTAAATTGGTTTGTGAGTATAAAAACGTTTATTGTGTATGCCCTGCAGCGCATACGCACACATACACACACATACACAAAAAAATGATGCGGAGGGTAAGCTTGGATATGGAAGTTAAATGTATAATTTTGCAGCTGAAGATCACAACATTATCCTGGATATCGACCAGCTTATCATCAAGCTTTTATTGGAGGTAAAAGTCTCTCTCCTGATAGTTTGTTCCACTGGATGATTTTTCTTTTCTGTTGAAATGCACATTCCTTCACTCTCTCCTTGGTAACAGTAGCTTTCTCTGTGGGGAGCCCCTTACCACCACCCCACCCACCAAAACCCCAACACCCCTTCTATTCTATTCATCCTCTACTGCTGTACCAAATCAGCTGGGGTGTTGGGGCTTAAGGGAGAGCAGGGGGGTCGGCTAAAGGGTTATGAGTGAAGCGTGAACCATGGTGAACAACACAAGCATAAAGACATGCCTTAAAGTTGAAATACAGATCCAATTCCTTGTTTTTTTTACTTCTTTAACCTCTCTTCTATTTCTATCGCTCTCTGCTATCTTCATCTTCCCCATCTCCCTCCCCCTCCTCTCTCTCCTTGGCAGTGGACGGAAGGAGTCAGGGTGATAAATAGGTGGTGTCCGATGTGCTTCTCCTCTCCTGTCGTTCTTTCTCTCCTTCTCTTCCACTCTCCTCCTTCCTGGTCTCGGCTCACCGCGCTCCCAGCCCAACAGCGTGTTCATTCCTGTCAGCAAAAAGAGAATCACTGGAACAACCAGGTCTCTGGCACACATGGACAAACACATGCACTTTTGCACTCAGACAGACCCACACACACATGTACATCACTGGAGAAAACATAGCAGGCATGATAGAATGGGGCAATGGCGGTATGTTAATGTGTAAAATGCACTCTGAGATTCACAGAGAGGCACAGCCACACACTGAGCTTACAGTACATGCACAAACACACTCACAGCCAGAGTCTATTAGTGTTCACAATGCACACAGTCTGGATGAATTAGCATCAGTGGTCACCAGCATCGACACTGCACACACACTTATTTATCACAGGCACTTTCTCTCTCCTTACTTTGTGTGTGTGTGTGTGTGTGTGTGTGTGTGTGTGTGTGTGTGTGTGTGATGAGAGAGAGTGACTGTGGGTATATATTTGGATTTTTGGTCAGACAAAAATCCTTATTTAAGAAAGTGAAAGAAGGAAAGAAGTAAGGAAAGAAAGAAGGAAAAAAAGAGGAAGTCTTCGTAGGAGAAGGTGGTCAATACCTACCTCAGTCATGATGGATAGTGGCCCTGGAGTTAAAGCTGAATGCAGCTTTATTCCTCCTACCCTCTAGTGACATGTGTCCTCCCAGAAAACCATTATCAAAGTAAATGCCTGTATCTCAAGCAGCACCATATATTTAAGCCTATAAGAGCTCTGAATAGCGCAGAGCTCCCTCATCCATTTCCAGAATCTCTTCAAACTGCCACCTGTCCAGATCTTATCAGTATATCTCAAATGGGAGCAACACATCATACACTGCATTCAAGCCTATAATAACATAGCCTGCAGTGACAGTTTCCCCTCTCAAAACATTCTCAGATTAGTGCACTTCCCTTGACCCCTTGCTATGTAAGTGAGTGTGTCACTGGAGCTTTATTGAGGAACAATTGGTGTAAGTATCCCCTCAATGCTGCCATGCATCACCTGTTGTATAATTGAAGAGGCTGAGTGCCTGTTAATGATCCTCTGCTTGACCCTGGGCCTGTATTTGCATTGTTTTTAGCTTAGCACATGGCTAATAGCTAGCCTGAAGGCACAGCAGCCTTGCTAAGGATCGAACACCAATTTCCTCCATGCCAAGGGCGAGCTTACCACATCATTTGGAACACAAGGAAAAAAGGTGCATGCCCGCGCACAAACGCAGCCACTCATTCTCTATATTTCCTGCTGCAACACAGTGTCATGCACACATGCACACAAACACACTGTATAACTGAACCTATGTGGCCAGGGGCTACATTGAATAGGAGCAGCAAAAGGTGCTATTTATTTAGCTGATGAGAATGAACCTGTTAGCAGAGGGTCTGTGAAGGAGAGGCGCTAACACCCCTGGAGAATGGGCTCCCTCCGTAGCCCAGGAAGGCTGTTTTAAAGAGGTCACAGAGGGTGAAGAGCAAAGACAGCATGCTACAAAAGAAAATTGAGCCTAAATGGAACAAGCTAGCAAACAGACCCTCTCCACACACCCCGACATTTTTCTGAACATGTCTTTAAATTGGGTTGTAAAAATGTGTATCTCTCGGGTTTAGAATCCAATCTGCAGCAAGGAGGGGATGAGCAAAAGAGCAAGTGATAAAAACAAATAAATCAATTTAGTTGCCGGGTTTATTTTCCGATCACAGAGAGCAGTGAGTAATAAAAACCGTGTTACACCAATGCTAAGCTTCGCTTGCATTTTTCATTTACGTGCATGGCATTTGCACGCGCGCGTGTGCACGTGTGAATATATTTGTGAAAGACAGTTGCTTTCATCAGCGACAGCAGTATTTTCGTGTGTTTTGTGTTTGTGGCAGAAATGTGAGTTGCTGTTCACCTAGCAGATGCACAATGTCATAACCAATACACAGTTAAAGTCCACTGGGTTCCATTTAACAACACAGAAATATCTAGCATGGTATGTGCGCAGATATAAACAATGTTATAGCCTCATCCCTGGCCCACTGCTGTCCTTATGCTGTGTCTATACTTCACTCTCTTTATGGCACTTATTATTGGAAAGTCAACAGACATAAAAGACTTAGTGTGAGTAGAAGAGCCAAGCCAATGTTTTGGAGTGTCATTTGGCAGGTGTAGTGGGGAGGATATTGGGAGAAGGGCAGCAAAATTGCCTCAAATCGAAAAACTATACAGGAAATAATTTACTTGGACTGTATGTCTCTAGGCACTCAACATTTAGAATGAGCTCTGCTACTTTAATTGAAAGGGAACGAGAGACAGGGAAAGAGAGAGAAAAGCTGTTACAAACAAGAGCATGATTTATGAAATCCACCCCTCTGTTCGTCAGAGCGAGCTCATTATGTATGCGCGACAGTGAGAGGGTGAGAAGACGGATGAGTCGTCCCGGTGGTGGAGGAAAAGGAATGGCGGCGGTAAACTCTGCCGGTAATCAACTGGTGAAATTAAACATCAAAAAACAGGAATGATTGTGTGCGGCAAAGCGATTTGTCTGCAATTAGCGACTGGTCGCATAACTCACACACAGGCACACATAAACACATTCACGCCTAATGGAACAAGACGTGTCATTGGGTGTGTATTTATGTGTGTATGTAGAAATACGGTACAGGATAACCATAAAAACAGTAAGTTAATAAACTTGAGAGACATTAACAGGACCTGAGGCAATTGGAGAGCAACTACTTCATTTGTCAACAGCTCTTATTGAACACCTTCTGAGAGCTAGCTGCTTGTATTTATAGCCTTGTCTCTGTTATTTGTTTATGCTGGTTTAGTTAAAGAGAGAGATGGTTGTTTGAAAAAGGCCAAGGAGGAGGAAAGTGTTTGATTAGATGGTATATTTATAGTTAATCACATCACAGTATGTATGTTCGTGCCATGTTAAAGCCACTTCCATGACCTTTATAGTGTTCCATGATCAAACATAAAGAATGTCGATTGTACACTCTCACCTTAGCACGACACGCTATCTCTGATTTGTATAAATCTTGACCCAGTGCACACAGTGCACTCAATATAAAGGCGATGTGTCACTGTGTCAGCTTATTCTGCAAAATAAACGACACAGGGAATGGTTACCTGAGCCTCAGCTCACTGTATGCAGCTGAATTTCATTTTGGACATTTTCTGAATGCTGCCAGTGTAATTCATCAGTGTATTGTAGCAAGGACTGTTTACCTCACACAGCTAACAGCCAATGTCAAAGCTGAAAGTATGGCAAGACTGCAGAGATCTTCACTGGTCCTTTCTGTCTAATTTTCTTCTGCGTAATTGAATTCCCTGTTTATCACAGGATTACTAGCTGTCTGAGCTTAAGCCTATACTTTTCCTAATCTGCATAACATGATTGCCTGTGGATCTCTAAGTTGACAGAACAACATGTGCCATAACAACCCAGTTGAATATATCCAGCTGCTGCAGACATCTCATGGGGTACTTATTAATGAAGATTACTGTGCAGATGTCATTGGAAACAGCCTGATAAATGAAAGATTAAGAGAGCTGGACATCCTTTCATGCCTTTGTTGCTTAAGAGAGAGAGAGAGAATCTTGCAAGAATAGTCCCTGATTATGTTTTGAACATTTGCAAAGACTCAGCTTCTCCTCCTGCCCTTCTTCACTGTCTTACTTTGTCTCTCCACTGAACATTGACTGAATCTTTTGTTTCTCTTCCGGATCTGCCGTTTTCACCATTCCCACCATTATAGACCAATGAGGACTACCGAGTGGAGGCCTGGTCAGACCTGAAAGTGACACAGCAAAACTCATCTATGTGTCTTCACAAAACATTTGGTTCTAGAAGCTTAGTGGCATAGTAGCCATTGACAAGGCTAACTGGTGAGCTAACTGCTAACACACTAGCCAGTTTCGGACATGCTTGCACTAACCAGTCACAAAAGCTTCCCAAACATCATTCTGTTTATTCTGTGCTGGGCCTCCCTCCCTGGCATTTTGTTCTCAAGATTTTTCATAATTTTAAGCGAACAATCTGCTCGCTAGCTTGAGAACTGTCAGATAGCAAGCTCATTCCTGAGATGTTAGTGGTGTTTAGTGATGAATTGGCACCATAAATTGCTGTCTCATAGCTGTCTGTGAACCATTCCTCTTTTGGAGAATAATTTATTCTCTGGCAGAGGTTTCTAAAGGCTGCTAAAGACCCTCTTTAGAGGGAGCATTTGGTTTGTCCATTCTGGGCTACTGTAAAAATACGCCTGTGCGACATGGTGGTCTCCATTGAAGAGAACCTGCTCTCTCTGGAGACATACAGCTCTCCCTCAAAAGTCAGCACTGTCATGACGGCCTATTTGTGGTCAACTATGCAAATTCAAATATAGATTTGTAAATTTATTTTGGCTTCAAAGGGAAATCCTCTGATTGTGGTGATTGCATTTCAACTACTTGATTTTGCCACCAAATGATGCAATTTTAAAAAGCTGACGTCAAAGGGCCATGATTGAATTAGACTGAAATGATAAAAGGCTGAACCACTGACCAAAGTGCCTTAACTGGTCACAACTAACCAGTACCCCAACCGCAGTCCACCACCTAATATGAGTCAGATCCAGACTGGTTGTCAGAGGAGGAAAGCACCACAGCTAGCCCGTTTGCTGAGAGCTGATACCTGTTTTCTTTGCTTTCCTCCCTCCTCTGAAAAGAAAATTGCCTCAGCACAGCCAACTGTCGTGGGGGAGGGTGGAGGGCTTGTTTGCGGTGGAATGCGGTGGGCCTTTAGCTTCAAATGAATTGCTCACACATCGTACTGTATGTTCGCCTTTCACCTCATGCCAAGCAGCAGGTGAAATGGGGTTGACCTTAACCTTTCTTTTTGCAGCATGCAAAGGAAATGGAATCTGATATGATTGGATGGCTTCATAAGGTTCGTCAGATCACACAAACTTGAGGCAGAAGTACAAAATCCACACCTTCCAGTGTCTCTTTTTTTGAACAATTCTCACCCCTCTCCATCTCTGTTTCCCCCTGCAGTCCTCAATCTATCTTTTCCTCTTTACCTCTGACCTTTCCATTTTTTGAGTTCCTCCATACCAATCTACTCTTCCATCTTGTCGTCTGCAGTCCCTCTCAATCCTGCCATACTACTGACCTTTCAGTTACATTCTTCCTCTATTTCTCTACCTCTCCTCTCCTCCTGGTCTGGGCTGTAATTCAGCTTGTTTCAGGGCCAGTTAGGCAGCCAGTGGAGTTAATCTGTCTTTTCAGGTCATAAATCACTGCTTGGCATCTCTCTCTCTCTCTCTCTCTCTCTCTCTCTCTCTCTCTCTCTCTCTCTCTCTCTCTCTCTCTCTGTGTGTGTGTGTGTGTGTGTGTGTGTGTGGA
>JBBMOE010000032.1:2770008-2858314 GCA_037975065.1 Chaetodon trifasciatus | reverse complement strand
CTCTCTCTCTCTCTCTCTCTCTCTCTCTCTCTCTCTCTCTCTCTCTCTCTCTCTCATTCTTTACTCTCTCTCCCCTCCCTCCTCTTACCTGCTGCATGGATGTAGAGCATGCTTTGAGGTGATTGGGTTTGACAGTCAATGCTGGTGTTCTTTGCATGCGTGTTTATGAGTTTGTGTGTGGTTATCGTGGCTTTAACACCCAACAGATAGGGAGTGAAACTGCATACTCTGGGAGTGCCACGGCCAATCAGAAAAGAATGTTGAAATGTCAAGACCAATCAGAAGTGATGCTTCTCTCTGTGGTGCAGTTAGGATCTTTCTCTGTGTCTGTGCTTTTTTGCAAACACAACAATGGCACACACTCAACACTAGTAAGAGATTGAATTCACTCATAAGATCTGAAATTTCTGGGCATAATTTAAAGCTGGCTTTGAGTGTGTAAATGTGTGTGCATGCCTATGTTCATTCTGACATATCTACGACCAGGCAAGTGCATGGGAAATTGCTGGCCCCTTCAACAGACAAAACCACATCAGGAACTAGAATGGCGGAATTGATGGGGGGGAGAAATACAGAAGAAAGAAGGGGAAGGAGAGAAAACAGCTTAGCGTAGCAGGAGGGAGGAGAGAGAAAGAGGGAGAATGCAGGAGGAGAGCAGCATTGAATAGCAGGAGGGCGGGAGTGGGAGAGCGGGTGGATGAATGTAGTGTGGATCTATTGTGCCCAGCTCCTGAATGGAGTGTTAGTAAGCTAAGTAGTAGCTGGTGATTTACAGCTCCAAGGCCATATCAGCTGAAGTGTGCAAACAATACCCTTTCATAAGCAACATTCAGAAACCAGAAGGGCCATGTAGAACTTTGGTAGTCTGGATCTAAAGCAGAGTGAAGTGTTGTGCAAGTCTGTGGTTACGTGCAAGAACACACTTCAGCAGAGAGGAAGGAGACGCAGCAAGGAGAGAACACTTGAATGTGCTATTTGTCTCATTTTAGCCTTAACACTATATTTTTTTCAACCATTTTATTTATGACTATGTTAATTGTCCTGTTAAAAAGATCTTTTCACAGTGATTTTCTGTGTGTGTGGGAGGGGTGGGGGGGGGGTGGGGGGGGCAGTTGTAAATAATCTCCAGGCTCTCTCTGCTCGCTGCAGGTTCCCAGAGATTAGCTTCCCATCTCCTTCTGAGCTTTGAGCTATGTTCAGCACCTTAAAGCACCTCCCAACCGCTCCAAATGTA
Organism: Chaetodon trifasciatus; assembly: GCA_037975065.1. Lineage (NCBI taxonomy): Eukaryota > Metazoa > Chordata > Actinopteri > Chaetodontiformes > Chaetodontidae > Chaetodon > Chaetodon trifasciatus. The sequence continues at coordinate 2,857,080 of JBBMOE010000032.1, read as the reverse complement.
AATACATGCACTAACTTGACAACCACTTTGATAACAGGAGGCTGTGTCAACTAGACATGTTGAAGTTTATATTTGCTAAATAATGTTTTCAGCCTTTTTTTTCTGTCAACCTCTCACTTTCTCTGTCAGCCTATCAGTGGGGGCTGTGTGAGAAGTGTTGAGACGCAAGTCATTATGAGCAGAGCCGCCCAGCATAGGGACCCTGAACGCAGACCTATCCGTGGCATTAGAACAACAAGCTCTGTGACGAATGGGAGAAAATAGAGGAGTCGCGCTTCGTGTGTGTGTGTGTGTCTGTCTGTCCATGGCTACACGTTTGCCATTCTAATTTATTGAGAAAGAAGGAGATTCAGTAGACCGTTCTGACTGTATTGCGCTGCAGAATTGTGATAAGGGCCACACACACACACACAATCATTCACCTAATAGTAACTACATTCCATACTGCAGTGCCCATTCTGCTCTGCATATAGATTGCAAGGAAGATAATCCTCAAGGAGGGTTCTGCAGAAGTGTCACGGAAGAGAGACACTCACACACATTCTTGCACGTGCACTCTGAAAACACACACAAGTGCTGCAGGAGCAACAGTTGGCTCTCGCCTGCCTCCCCAAACCCAGGAGACCTCCTTTCAGAGACCCCAGAGACCTCAGCCTCCCTCCTAATGCTCCTCCATCCCTTTCCAATTCATGCTCTCCTCTGTTCCGTTCCTCCCCCTCCTCTGCCCTTCCCGCCCCAGAGAGTTCTCAGTTCTGACAGAACAGTTAATCATACACTCTCTGCAGGTCTCATCCTATGTGTGTGTGTGTGTGTGTGTGTGTGTGTGTGTGTGTGTGTGTGTGTGTGTGTGTGTGTGCGTGTGTGTGTGTGTGTGTGGGTGTGTGTGGGTGTGTGTGTGTGTGTGTGTGTGTCCAGATGTACACCTTCATTTTCAGCAAGACGGAGAATCTGTCTTTCTCACCTCCATTTTTCACTCATTTCTCTCCACCTTTTTCGACTCTTCTTTGCCTGCCCTTCATCTGTCATATATTACCCATGTGAGTATTAAAAACTCTAGTACACAAATGAAAGGACAGATTTCAATATTCAAATCTGAATGCATGGTTGGTGTAGTTTGTGACCATGCAGTCTGTAGCCTTGTCTACTTGTACTTTGTTGGCTGTATTTCTTTAAACAGTGTGGTTAATAGCAGAAATATAGTCAGTGAGTGAACACTAGCACTATTTTAGGGTATTTTGTACAAAAGGTGGAGGGAAAAGGGAGGGAAGTGACATCCCATGAAGCACTAAGTTTAAAGGATGGGTTCACAGTTTTTGATGTCTGTCTTAAAATAATAGTGTGGTGCCCATATAAACACTGAAATAGGTTTTACTCACTGTAACAATTTGTCCTCCATTAAAAGATCCCTTCCTAGAATACTTGCAATCAAAGTGATGGAGAACAAAATCTGCAGTCGCTCTGCGGTTTATCGAAAGTTATTATGAGGCTTCAGCGGTCTTTTTTTTTTTTTTTTTTTTTTTTACTATAAACCCCCCCCAACCCTCAGACAGTGTTTCCTCTATTGCAGCAGTGAAGGGATAGTAAAATGACAGGGGAATTTTGTATGAAAAGGCTATGATTTTGGACAATATATCACTGCTGAAACCTCAGATCAACCTCAGATTAATTTCAAATTGCATTATACAGGATGAAGCTGTAGATTTTGTAAAAACTGTAAACCTATCCTTTAATATTGTATTTCCAAAAGGTTGGGGGACTCAGAGAAGGTATTTAAGAAGAAGAATGATGTTGAATGGTCAGAATCAATTGACTTTTTGTCCCTACTGTGTGTCAAGATCCAAAAAAGCCACGTCCTGCAATTCCCATAACTTGTTAATATCATTATAGTTTGACTCTCCCTGGCTGATAAACTCCTACATCTTTCAAGTTCCTGTCCATAGTTTGCAACACAGGCTTTCTGATAAGAACTTGTAGTCTCCAAGGCCAAAACTGAGATAAGCCACAGAGGACATTACACAGCTGTTTTCCACAGGCTGAGTAGACCTACGCATGACGAGTAAACTGATCCAAATGTGCAAAATCGCTGGAGAGCCTCTTTAATCAGAAGTAAAATGTCTTGAACTTTGCTCCGTTGAGGCTGCCGTTGATGAAGGAGCTGGTAATTCCGTGTCTGCTATGGTGGATTTCTCCTTTGATGTTAGTCTAGAAAGAAGCCCTGTTTAAAGCTGAAATCTGTAACTTTCCACACATTGTCGCCTTTGCCTGGGGTGAGAGGTCTCCAGCAAAGATGGGCAAGTTGTCATGAATGGATGTGTGGAAGCCTGCAGTTCCTTTGAATCAGCCATTGCAAGTCTTGAAAAATATCTCAGCTAAGTGAGGTGTGAGCCTACTGGGCTTATGCTTGATTTTGATGCGCAAAATCAGTTTCCAGTATGCTGACTTGGTTCTAAGTGACACTGAACTGTCACTTAAAACTCGAGCCAGGATATGAGCAAACAAATAAGTCACAACTATCTGACCAACTCCCAAGCAGACTATAGATTCTCCATCCATGGTTAATGTGCTGACTTGTGTGTTTTGTACTCCACCATGGAAATAAATGTCTTCAGATTTTCTGACTCAAAAAGCATTATAGAAGCCAGATTTTGCTTTAGAGACTCCGAGATCTGCAAAGAATCAAAAATTAATTACATTTAAATTTGAAGTTATCAGCCCCAAAACCACACAGACAAAATGTGTTATTTTTTTAACAATTCCAGATGTACGCACAGTTGCAACAAATCAGGCAAGAAAGTTGAACAAAAATGAAAACACATTTATCCAAGTGGACAGAGAACAAACCAAAATTTAGGAGCAAAGTATGCAACTCTCTGTTGCTACCTAAATCAAGAAAATGTGTTGCTGCTTTGTACAGAGATGTTAATATCGATGGTGATGATAATGAAGATAACCTGTGATATTTTTCTTATGCTGAAAATTCTGTTCTAAACTAAAACCCAAAGCCATGACAGCAGCAGTTAGTGAATGATCAGAAATGCTGTTTTTTTTTTATTTATTTACAACAACAACAACAACAACAACAACAACAACAACAACAACAACAACAACAACAACAACAACAAACGTTTGCAAAACCCTCAATTGCTTTTAATGCCAACATTGAAAAAAAAACTACAATATGTGTTCATGGAAATGGTTAAAGTAAGATTGTGATTAGGCAACTAAAACGCTCTTTAAGTTGGTTGCGGTTAAGAACCAATAATTGTAAGTCTCCTCTCCTGAATACACCACCCTGACCTCCACACCCTTACCTCTCCTCCTCACTAGGCCTTCCTTTTTCCTGCTTTAGCACTGAATGTTAGCACTGAAGGTAAATCGTGAGGTGCAGAATCATCCAATATGAATGCACATAATTCCTAGGATACTGGAGTTTATAGTAGAAAGTGCCTTTATTATGTTGCTTTGATTGAGCGGTTACATTTATTCTGCTACAGAGTAAAAATAAGATACCAATTGTCCTGATAGCCTCCAGAGATCAAGGACAGTCACAACAGATTGGAAGCCATAAACATTTCTCCAGACCCAACCCACTCCTGCTACCTCATCTTTGTTTGCAGATTGAGATGCAGGAGCTGTTTTATCCCTGGAGCCATCACCTGTCTGAACACTGCCCACGACTGCTAACTCTCTCACCACATCTGCCACCCAGCCAGACTAACAGTGGAGACGCCACACGCCCCACACATACAGTGCATTTCTGTTTCTGTTCATACACAGCATTTATATCTCAGTGGTCAGCTTTGCTACATTTCAGAGGGAAATATTCTACTTTGCACTGTACTACATGTATTAATCTAGTCACTAGTTACTTTTCCCATAAAGATTTACTTGGATTTGTTGGACCATTTTATATGATGCATTATTATAAATCAAACTAACCGACAGTATATGAAACTGATATTTTATCTGCAGCTCCACCTCGACCAACTATAAAATTGAAGTACTGCTTAGATATTTATACATCATTATTAATAATAATCGAACAACAGGGGCCATTCTGCCAAATGAGTACTTTTACTTTTCATACTTTAAGTACATTTTGTTGTTGATACTTTCTTACTTCTACTTGAGAAACATTTTTTAATGTAGGACTTCATCTTGCAATGGTGTAGTGTGGCAGCAGTATCAGTTTCTTCATTTAACTACATGATTTGATCTCTTCTTCCATTGCTGATTAACAATTGGCTGTATTTTTTTCTATCTTGCATCACTTTAGATCAGCTGATAAATGTGTCACAATCAGGATAGGATTTACTGACACGCAAGTTTCCACATAGAAGGAATTTGTAGAAAATGTTAGATAAAATATGAACATTATATATATTTTTTTTTAATTAAAGAAAATGTGTTACATGCAAAATATTGACCAGAATTGTAAATCTACCTACATTCATGTACCTGCACGTTTATGTGCACCAGACAGAGAGCTTTAACTTTTTTACTTCCTTCTTTGTAATTCAAAAAAGTTTTTTTTTTAAATGAAATACAATAATCTGTAACTTTTTAAACATTTTAATACTTTTTTGTTTCTTATGAAATCAAAGATTGGGGCAAACACACACTGTAATAGTTTAAGAGTTTTCTTTCTCCCTAAGGTTGTGAGTTAGCGTTTGGTGATTATATGAAGGAGCTGGATTAAATTAGGGCATATGACATGTGTGGAGGAGTGTTGATCACAACACTTCCGTGCAAAACACCCTCTGCATACATTCTTGTGTCACAATTTACACTGAAAGCTACTGACAAAAGAACGTGGAAGTCAAACCATCCTTGTTCTCCCACGTGCTAATATGATATGCTAATGGGCACACATCACACACACAGGCTCACACACACATCGAGCCTGCACGGAAGTGTGGGTGTGAGTGAATATTGCAAGTCAGCAGTTTTGAGGTGTGAAAATTGCTCTTGCTCTCCAGGATATTTTTAATTTCCTATTAAATATCATTACACTCGCATAGCACATATGCACATGCACACACACACTCCGCACACACACATATATATGCACCATCTCTCTCTGTCAAAGACAAACTTACCAAGTTCACACTGCGTGACTGCCCATGTGATGTTCATCCTTGTCCTCCATTTCATTAGACGAGGGGCTGAGTGAGCTATTCTGGGAGAGAATGGTAACTCTTTGTTGGTTGCTCAGCTGAAGAGACGTCTCCAATAGCAACTGAGACCTGTGGCCTCCCCCCTGTGGTGTCCAGCTCTCATACTTGTGCTTGTGAGTGACTATGTCTGTCCGCGTGTGTGTGTTTGCATGGGTTCATCTCCCTGTGTGTGCAGCCCTTGAGCATGTACCTGTGTTTTGCATGTGTTTGCGAGTGCAGAGGCGAAACAGGACGCAATCTATCACTCGCAGATCTATAACAGTGGCACACAGCGAGGGATGAACACGTTAGTGTCAGCTGCAGACGAGGAAGATGAGCAGAGGAGAGGAGTGATGTGACTGTTATCGATCCGGCCTGGTAATTACAGCGCGATTTATTACCAGAGAGAGAGGGGAGGGGGAGAGAGGGAGAGACAGAGAGGGAAGGTATCATATTTAGTTTGGGGTTGTAAGTCAGGTTTTTGGCGAGAGTGAACAAGGTCAGAGAGAGACAGAGACGGATCACTTTACCCCCTCCCTCCCTCGAGTGCTGTGCGATCTGATCACTGTTGTGCTTTCTGACATCCTCCCCCGTCCTTTCCTCTCTCCACTCATTCCTATTTTCTATTTTCTAAATCCTCATGTGACCATATGATGCTGTGAGCACTTCTGCTCAACACAAGCAAGCTCATGTTTACTTTCTTAAACACTCACGCCACACATTTAGCCTTTCCATGCATGGTGCCTTTTTGCCTCTCAGAAGCATCACTCGTAATCAGTGCTGAGATGAAGTGTTGATGTGATATGAAATGAAGGTGCACTCCGTCACTCTAACAAGCCTGACAATGTTTGTGGCTTGTAAAAGTGTGGGAGTGCTGGGTTGTTTACAGAGATGTGTGGGCGTTAAGCATGATCTTGTGGGTATGTACGAGCATTTATGTGTGTTTCTGTTTGTGTGGAGACAATATTGTTCCTGAATATATAAAAAAAAACTATGCTCTTATTTGGCGAACCACATCCTGTCTCTCAATGAGTCACACAGAAAAACATACACGTACCGAAACACACGATTACAGTCCTTACGTTTGTTTGGTTGAGATGCAGGTACGTGCTTTTTTTTTTTCCCCTTGACCACTAACTGTTCTGTAAATATTTCAGCAGATGCAGTTCTTGCACGAATAGTGTTGATCCCATTGTATTAACACAACTAACAATGCTGACACCTTTTTTTTCCTACTTTGCTTTCCCCATTGGACATGTGATATATGAAGACTTCTGTGACCATACAAATATATTGAAAGTTTCTATTGGAAGTCTACATAGGTACACACACTAAGAAAAAATAGAAACACAGAGAGATGTCAGAGCGCGTTAAAAATTTTTTAAACCAGCTGAAAACAAATGCAAAAAGTCTATTCTTAAATGCAATTTTTTTAATGGCGTTTTTTTATTCTTATGCATGTTTTTCAGTCTTCTTTGTATTCTTACTGTTAAGACTTTATTGTATGAATTGTGTTAGAAAAACAGAGAAAACAAACCAGGCCCCACTTTTACTATAAATGCTTTTTTTCAAAGGAATGTATAGAGGCCTGCCACAGGAGTATCATGTTATACTGAGGGTGGGATTAGATTCGGATTCGAAGTTTATCTGGGACTGTCAAATAAAGAATGCATTTCATATTATTCATAGCAGAGTATAGTTTGCTAGTGTATGTTGCTATGGTAATCCTGCCACTGGCGGCGTTCCAGTAATAGATTGATTTGGGTCTGGTTATTCTATACACTGGAACCCAAAGATGGATGAAGAAAATGCCTTTCTTTTTCTGTGTGTGTGTACATGTGTGTGCATGCGTGTCTTTGCCTTATCAATCTGCAAGCGCTGTATTGATTGGCCAAAAGATATTCCCTCTAATGTTGCTGGGGGGGGGGGCAGCTTTCACTTAGCCTCCGAGCTCTTAAAAGAACATCTATCTATCAACATTTCCAGTCATGGGGAGGGGTCAGGAGCGGGTAGGTGGTTCGATGTCACACACACACACACACACACACACACACACACACACACACACACACACACAGAAGCAGTAATCATTAAAATAGCAACAGCATCAAGCAGCCAACACACCTAAGCAAAGCTCGAGCTTGTTGTTGTTTACACTGTGGGAGGCAAAGAGCTGATACATCTCAGAGAGCTGCTAGTTTCAGGCCATATATCCTGCGCTTTGTGGGAACAGCCAGGAGAGGAGAGTATCATTATTGGTGCCAGGGCTCAGGGTCTAGTATGTATTCAGTGTGAGTATGCAACAATCTGTCCAATGTTTTGCTTTGTTTTTAATTAGGGGGAGGGCATCGTGTGAGTGTTGCACTGTCTGGATGCCTCCTGCCCTGACTCTTGGGTTGATGTGATGCATCGTGATGATAATGTCTTTCCCTGTTTTTACACTCGAGCTCCATTTGCTCTCTTCAGGCCTCGCACAGGACTAGAGGCTCACAGAGCCACCATTTAGCTCTCAGCAGGGAGAGAGAAGAGGGGGGAATCAGTCGCTCCTCCTCTCTTATCTCTCACTTAACAAAAGCCTCTGATGAAGACAACAAGCATTCTCCCTCTCCCGCTCCCTTTCTCTCTCTTGCTCTCTCTCATTTGTCTGTTGCTCTCCTCTGTTTAACTGTCAGAGTGCTAGTTGAACATGGCAGCTCCGACACTTTTCACATCTCTAGTCCTTTGTTGAGTGTGCTTTCACGTGTGTGCGTATGTGTGAGTGTGTGTGTGTGTGTGTGCGAGAGAGAGTGGCTGCATCCTTGCGTGTATTGTTGTGTATAGCACAGGCTTGCTGATGCCATACCAGACTTTGCACACTTGCACCCATTCCTGTGTGTCATCTTTATTGTTCTTTTGTTTTGCAGCAGTGAACATCTCCGTAATTATCTTTTGGGTGAACACACACATGCATGGAAACACATAGCCTATGTATATTCTAAGCCTGCCTATGCGCAGCTGTCTAGTTTTCATTTCTGGCTTATTGTCTCCAACTAGTACCGTAGCTGAAGAGGTTCTCAGCTTGTAATGTGGAGGAAATGGGTGAACAGCCTCTCTAATTACACTTCACCCACTGACACTAATTTACATACAAACACAATCGCACTCCAATCCAAACCTTCATTATCTCTGGATTCCATTCTGTAGGGCATGATATTCTGGCTGTTATATTTCATTCAAGCTCTGTCTCTCAGCACCACACTGCTTAGTCATTACACTAACTGAGATCCACAAATAGGGACGTTTGCAGTGTGAATGTGACCCAAGAATGTCTGAGTGTTTCAAACTAAGAACCGGGCAAGTAAAAGGAACATGATACTAGCATGATAATGGGCTCTTTCTCAGTGCTCTGTGTTCATAATGTGCATTGCATTGCATGTTTGAATGGGGATCTATCTGCTTAATGTTGTATGTAGCCCACAATCAGCCCGAGCGTAACCCTCTGTGAGCTGTCTGTCTTCCTCTGGATTCATGCATTTTCTTCCCATTTCTGACTGTGCACTCTCTCCCAAACGCACACACCACATGCACTTGCACTAAATAAGCGCTATTGTAAGGCCATTACAATGTGAATGAGGGGCCCACCAGCTCCATTGAGACTTGTTTGAGTGAGTGTGTGTCAATGCAAGTAGGTTAGGGAGATTGATGAACTAGTTGGAAGGGAGAAGGGAACACCTAATCAAGTTAAAAACACTGTATGATTGACATGCTGTGCCAGGTTGACTGACATTCTACAGAAGTAGGCCTAATGGGGCCGATTCACTTATGGGTGAACATGCATGAATGTGTTTTTTGAATAGTGTGTTCATTCCCATGATAGATGCCATACTTTATTATGTTAATGCATTTCTATACCAGCTCCAGTCTAATTGTTGCTTCTACCTTGTGCCACTCATGATCCTTGAGTCCTACAACTTGTGCAAGGATCGAAAGAGAATCAGCAAAGCGCGCCATTAACTTGCACCGGTGCGTATCCGTGTGTGACATCCCTCATTCGACTAACACCAACTAACGGGCCGTGAGCTTTTACCGGGCCCGTGATCGCTGATGCCCGAGAAAAAGGCTGTTTGTGTCAATCAAACCGCGCCCCCTCCCCTCCTTCCTTCTCCCTCTCCTTCGATCGCTCGATCGCCTCCACTTGTGTAGGCGCTCTTAAACCCGCGCATTTACGCACGGCAGTCAGTCGTTAACGTACAGCCTGATATCTGTGCTCCTCCGTCTACTCGCTGGCTAATCTCCACTTTAAAGAGCAGAGATTAAGAGGACAAGTGGGCATAGCGGGAGAGAGGAGAAGACAGCGGGGGAGACGAGAGTAGGAGAAAGAGAGGAATGATGAAAGGGGGGAGGAGAGCTGATCATTCCGGCTGCCCGCATCTGCTGCTCTAGTGGAGGACAGAGAGATAGAGAGGAGATGGCACAACGCTTCAGCATCCAGAACACACGGGAGTGGTGCGCCACCGAGACCGGAGCCCCTGACCCACCCGAAGCAGCATCGCATTCACCGCTCTCCCGTCACGCCTCTTCCCCGCGCGGCAGCACCTCAGTCTCGGTTAGAGGTAAGTGGGCGAGTCGGCGCTCGTTCTCAACATAAACTTCAGCGGCAGGAAGCGGGATGGAAAACTCTCTGGAATCATCTGCTGTTAGTTTGAGTTCATCTTTCAGCCTGTGAAGAATCGGGGATGTTTGCTTTCGTTTTCCGTAGAGATTTAACAGCATCACCAGAAAAGCAGAATAGATTTTAATTTTATTATTATTATTTTTTACCTGCAGTCTTTGTTACTGTTTTAGGCTACTGAACACCTCGACCCTTCACTGCTCACATAATTTACTTAACGTTGGGTAGATTTAGAAATAACATTGCACTTATGAATAACGATTAATATTACGACCACTGACCAAAAAAAAAAAAAGATTTTTGAAGTTGTGCAGATATTTGTTTTACAATTTAAATCTCAAACCTTTATGTAGCATTTCACAGAATGCATGAGACCTAACTTGCAGTCGTAGTATATTCTACATTTTTCATGCTGCATGATGCAGAGCACCATCGGGAGTTTCATTTATTAAAATGCCAGAAGAAAACTTTCATGTGAAGTCTCGTGTGTTTATCCGATTTCAGCGCCCTCGTGTGGCTCCCAGTGGAGAGGCACATGCAGAACTATAGTAACAGGTTAAACCACCACTCACCTACAGATGAGACGCTCACGTTTCACTTTTTTCTCATTTGAAATCTCAGAGCGCCAGCTTGAATCTGAATAAGACCGAGCCAGTGTATGCTCCTTTTCTTCATACAAGAGGTATTCAACAGAATGAGAGTAGTCATTAAAATACCTATTAAAATGGCACACAAAAAAGTACTTTCTCCTCTGTGCTGGCTTAAAAGAGTTATTTTCTGTCTCTTTTTCATTTTCTGGTGTCATATATAAAGCGTATGACTAGAGTCCCTCCTCTGTGACCTTCTCTTTGCATGTGTTCACTAAAGGCAAGGAACAAGGAAAGAAGGATGGGGAATGTGAGGAAAGACTATTGATATTCAAACAGACAGAAGGAGAGAAAGAGGGGGTGTAAAAAGATAGAGAGAGGGGGAGAGTGAGGCGTAGAGAGAGAAAGAGAAAGAGATGCTGTGGGATCTTTTCTTCTCCTTGCCTCCCGGCACATACATTAAGATGCTAATCCTGGTCTTTTTTGTCTCTTTCTATAATTCATTGCATTTTGTTCCTCTCTCTGCTCTTTTTCTCTGTCTCTCTCATTCTTGCACATTTCTCTTGCTCTCCATTTCCTCTGTACTGTCATGGGCTCCCCCCAGATTAGTGCTCCTGGCGAAAGGATTCCAACTCTAATTTTGTGGTATTTCAGATGATTAGGTTCAGAAATAGGACAGAAGTGCACAGAGTTTGGCGCAATTAGAGGAATTCTCAGTAGAGCTTTATGGGACTGATTAGTTGAACTCCCATCCACCTTCCCACATTGCCATATTAACACACAACCAGCTGTTGTTTATTTGTGAGGACTGACTTTTGTGTTTGTGCTTTTAACTGCAGTGTCACTTTATGTGTGTGTGTGTGTGTGTGTGTGTGTGTGTGTGTGAATACGTGCCAGAGGTTGGATAAGCCCTAAGGATGCAAGTTGTTTTCAATCAGCTCTGTAGTTACCAGCTGTGCCCTCTCACTCCCCAGGGTGGCACAACCTAGGTACACACTCACACTCACTCTAACCCGCGAGCACACACGGAGAACTAATGCATACTATTCAACCTTGCCCAACAAATTCACTCTTTCTTCTTTTCTCCTTGTCCCCTTTCTCTGCAGGCATTAATCATCACTCGCTCTGTCTCTGCATGTGATTCTTCCGCAAGGATTGGAAGGAGTATACCTCGACCGCTTTTCCTCAATGAACACCTTTGTTCCCCAACATCCGGCACAGCTTCATTCTCCACCTGCCATGGTGACATGACGCACCCCTGAATGGCTTTGCTCCTTTCTCACACTCATAGACAATCTCTTGGGCTCCTCAAACCTCCCAACCTGGTGCACACACTCTTCTAGGCTCCAGCAAACTAAAAAAGACATCTCCTCCTGCTACGCGCAACAACTCCCCAGTCCGTGATGACGGTAGCTGTGCGATTCCGTCGCCACCTGCGTAGGCTCCTGCTCCTGCTGGCCTCATGCTGTCTCCTCTCCCTCCTCCTCTCTGCATATTTTCTGTTTACAAACTCCTCCCCCTCCATGCAGCTCGGACAATCCCCAGAACCTGCCTGCTCCCAGCCTCTCTCCATGTCACCATACCATCAGCTTCCATACCCGTACCCTCCCAACCCCCCTCACACACATGTCCACACCGACCCGGTAGTGCTGGTGCTGGTGGAGTCCCAGTACTCCCAGCTGGGTCAGGACATTGTGGCCATATTGGAGTCAGCACACTTCCAGTTTCGCATGGAGATCGCTTCAGGGAAGGGCGACCTTCCGCCACTGACAGAGAAAGGCCGCGGCCGGTTTTCACTCATCATTTATGAGAATCTATTAAAGTATGCACATGCAGACACATGGAACAGACAGCTGTTGCATCAGTACTGCACTGAGTACAGAGTGGGCATCATAGGTTTCTACCGCTCCACAGAGAACTCCCCTCCACTCCTCAAACTCCGAGGCCTCCCGCTGGTGCTCAGGACCAATCAGATGCTTTGGGACTGCTGTGTGGTGTCTAGCTCACCTCTCCTCCATCTGACCAAGCCCGGCACAGATCGCGGGCCTTTACCTGGGGAGGACTGGACTTCCTTCTCTTCCAATCACTCCACCTACCAGGCTGTGCTGCATGCACGGGCCAAGGAGGGAGCAGGGGCAGGTAGCGGAGATAATCCGGGTCCTGGCTTTAGCTTAGGTCTCCAAGCCACTGTGGTACAGGACATGGGACTCTATGATGGGGTGAGGAGGGTACTATTTGGCCAGGGACTCGGCTACTGGCTCCACAGACTCATCCTGGTGGATGCCATCTCCTACCTCACAGACAGGAAGCTTACTTTGGGTCTGGACCGGCACATACTGGTGGATATAGATGACATATTCGTGGGGAAGGAAAGGACACGCATGAATGCCAAGGATGTGAAGGTACTGAGGATGATGGGTGTGTGGTAATGTACATTAGACAGAGAAAATAAGGAATGTTTAATCATTGTCATCTAAGTCTGCAGACACCTTAGCAAAAGATCTTATCTGGAGTGTATTTTTGAGGATTTTAGCTTTTTTGCTCGAGCACGGGTGCATGGAGGGGAGATTTTGGAAAGCTCATGTATGTGTGCGTTTGTGAGCGCATGTTAATGTCTGTGTGTGTTGTTTGCCAAGTGCATATGTGTTGGGGTACAGCGAGAGGGTGTTTGTCTCAAATGGAGGTTTAGCCAGAAGTAAAGAGGCCATTTAAGGGAACAAAGACATGGAGTGTAAGAGAGAAAGAGGAGAGATGAGAGAGAGAAAGAGGGGTAGTGAATGACCCAGTGAAAAGATGAATGGCACTTATTCCTCTTTTCCCACGTTCCTCCTCTAAGGGAAACTAAAGGAGAGTCAGCCATGCAGCCCGCCTCTCAAGACAGCTATTGTTTCAACACACACGCTTGCATGAGCAAACACACACACACACACCTCCACAGATCCACACTCGCAGGCATATAAACCCTAATTTATGTATATTTTTAAAAAGAGGGAAGAAAGTGTGGATAAAACACTTCTGCATGAGGAATCTTGTTTAAAATCAGTGCTCACATTCTCCCACTTTGTCCTCACTCAGGGCCATTCAGGAGAAGCAAATTGTGTTTGGTGGGTTGTCGTGTGTGTGTATATGTGTTTGGGGGGGGGGGGGAGGCAGGTGAGATTCTGCAGTGATGTGCATGTGCTAAACCTAGAGGCATCTGCCCATCTCACTGCAGCCACAGGATACACATGATAGGGAAGTGTGTGTGTGTGCATGGGTGTTTTTCTGAATCACTACTTTAGATTAGAATGTCACTTTCCATCAATGGCTGACACCTGTCCCGTCAGGCAGTGAAAAAAAACCAGCCACCTGTCTGTGGCTGAACACGGGAAGGAGATGAGAGGACTGGGGCGGCTGAGAAAACAGGAGGGCAGTGAGTGGTGAAGTGGAGAGGAATTCCACCCTTGAATATAAAAAAGATGCTTGTATCCAAAAGGGATAAAAGCGTGCATACTCACACACAGACACACATAGTATTGCACACACATACCCGTGCACATACACAATCACAAAATGAACACACAAGCACTCTCTAGTTTGAGTTTTCATTTTAAGTCTGCCTGACTCTTCAGCTTTGTAGCATAAATATACATGAGGATGAACCAGTGCCATAACAGAAGGACAGGGAGATGGGGCTGGAGGAAGAGGTGGAGAGAGGGAGATGGAGAGATAGAGAGAGAAGAGAGGGCAATGCCATTTGAAACATTCACATTTCTCCTCTCTCCTTCAGGATAGTTGGCATCACAGTGAGGAAGAGCAGAGGAAAAAAGAGTTGGAGGGAGGGAGGGGAAGGTGGAGTATGGCGCCTAGGGGAAGAGCTAGCAGCTAACTTTGCGATTTCAGAGAAACAAAATGCTGAAGGGAAATGGGGAAGCAGAGGAGGGAAGTTAGAGGAGCGGGGATATGGTGATTTGTAGCAGTCCTCCCCTCAGAGAAGAAGAGCCTCAGGTAGAGTTTTCTGATTACACTCAGGCTTATTTTAAGTGACAAGTGTATATGTACATGCACACAATGTGTGCTCATAATCGTGTACACCAACCATTTTATGCCACTGTCATCTTTTCTAAATGTCACATATCTTTGATTAGTAAATGGTTAGTTTTCAGATGGGCTCATAAATGGAAAAATTTCCCCTCTTAGCAAAGTGTCATTGAAAAGCTGTTGAAAGGATGACTCACATTAGACGGCCATGTGTCAAATATACATTAAGAGTCGGGTGAAGGTGACAGCTGAAAAGATTCTCTATTTTATTTAAAAGGCAAAGATGAATGCTTGTGGAATCCATTCTTTGGATATTTAAATATGAAGGGAAGATGTTTGGAGAAATGTGTAAGTTGAGGCTGTGCAAAATCGATTGACGATGGCTTTATGGAGTAAAATGACATCAAATGGAATAAATTCAGTTGGCTGGAACTGATTTCCATAATGACATTATAGCCCAGGTTCATCCCCAAAAATCTACACACATGTTCAGTCTTATGTGATTTCATGCCGGCTTCATCAGGATCTCTAAGAATGTTTCATTCTAAATATTGTTGCACTGCAATAACAAATATCAGTACGAGATGCAGCAGAACAGATGTGAATGACGATGAAGTTAATGTGAATCCCCTCATCCCCGTGGTGCTTTAGAGACAGCTTGTATGTAACACGACATCAAAGTATGTAACAGGATGTGTTATTGACCAATTAGTAGGACAAGGCGTTTGCAGTGCCAATGTTTGAAATCCCTTCTTACCTCTGTAAAGCCAACATTCAATCTCCTGTTCTCCCCGCGAGAAGAAGGGAAAGGAGTGAGACAGGGAGAAGCCAATTAAAATGCCTCCCTCCTTCTCTCTGCACTCTTCATTAGTCTCACCCCACGAGTTCATCTGGTGACAAACAATACCTACACCCCCCCTCCAAGTCTGCCCTCCCCCGTCTGCACACTCACACACTCACACACACTGCTGTATTTCCTCTGTTAAAATGATTCACAGGGTGGCACCCCACAGATGACATTTCTCAAAATGAGGGATGATGCCAGTCAAAAACTCCCATCAATGACACGCACGTGCCGGTGTTTGCATTATTTAATTCATGCGTGTAGGTTTTCTCCTGTTGTCTGCCTTGGAGTGGTCGTTAGGGAGGTGTCCGATTCTCATCTTCACATCCCTCTTTATCACATCCTCCTTTCCTCCCTTCCTCCTGCCCCACTCACCCCCTTCCTCGCCAGAATCATTGATCACTATCTCCAGACTATTTGTGTTCCTCCCTAAACCTCTCAACTCGTTCTCACTCTTTTCCTCCCCAAGGTGTTTTCTGACGCTGTGTCATCTAAGTTGAGAGGACACACACGCACATGTGAACACACATACTGTACAAGCCAAGACGCACACTCTCTTTGCACATAGGGCTGCGTTTACTTTAACTGATTAGAGATTTGGCATTTTTATGTATCCAAAGGAAGGTAGTGGCGCAGTGATATGCACAGTCAGCTCACATCAACTCAGAACCTTTCTGTGTAGCTGTGCTGTGTGCAAATTCTCCCCATGTTTGTATGAGTTAGATTATTCAGTGATGGTCTGCTGGAAAGTACCTGCATTTTGCCCATTTCAGACTGTGGCAGTCAGTCTCTTGTACCCCTGAAAAGAAATAGTGGGCCAAATAAGATTAAAACACGTGTTTCCAAACACCCAGGGGGGTAGTTTTTGTCAAATAATTGCTACTTTCATGTGGTCAATAGCCCTAAAATGTTATTTCTCCTTTATGACGGGGTAGGAAGCCTGTTTCCAGCTAGAAGATAGATATTCTACCTATGACTGCATTCATTGCACTGAGGAATGTGTGATTGAGGTGACATTTGAAATAAAGACTATAGATATCTGGGCTAAAGTGTTTTTCCATGTCCTCATGATCGCTTTGGTCTGGCAGTGACCTAAAATTGAAGACAAAACAAAAAGTGGAATTCAACAAAATGGGCAAAATTCAGACTTCATTGCAGATTGCTGGCTTTGCAGTCTGGAATTTATTGTGCAGTCCTACTCAGAGCTCATCTTAATTAAGTATGATGCCTATTTGCAGCGTAAGTCAATTAAACAGAGCTCATTTTATACCTGTGTATTACTTTGCCAAATTCTGACACAACTAATGAAGAAAAGATATAAACTGTGGCGAAAATATTTGAAAACCAGTGGATGGAGACAAGAAAATGGGAGAAAATGAGACTTGTATTGCTACAAGAGCCACACAGATTTCTTTTTCTTAATTTGTCAGACGACATCCTCCATTTAACACATAGCAAAGGCCGACACCCTAGCTAAAGAACCTTAAGTGTCAGACCTTAATGGTTCTTAAAATGACAAAGTTGCAGGTGAGAGAGGGAAAAAGGAGATGACATAGAAGACAGCAGAGAGGAACAGGATACTGCTTGCAGCGTGATGCTTCCCGACATCTGTTCTCATTCTCCCCCCTGTTCTGGACAAGTGAAATTATCACAGTCAGCCCTGCAGGGAAGGAGAAGTTTTACAGTTGCACTATCAGAAAGAACAGACGCTATTGCATGTTTATGAATAGGAGAGTTTCATTTTTATTATCTACCATACGGTAAAGAAAAAGACCGCCATCACTGTGTCATTGTAATGACGACACCTTTCAACAAGAAAATTGTCTTAATAAGTTTTTTTGTTTAATTAACTATTTTTGTTAGTGCTCTTGTTTTTACTTCAGATCCACTGCGAGAGTGTGGCTGTGTGCCATGCATTTTCCTCCACAAAATGAGGCAGGTTTTGCGGTCACAGCAATCACTGAAACTCAAAATCCTTGAGGGGCTGCCAAGTAGAATTTAGTGTAAGTATAGCGATGCCAAAGCAATCACAAGTACCTTGGATCCGTAAATGCAAGTGAATAGATGATTTTGTAAAATGCTCCAATATGAAAAGCTTGAAACACAGACTTGAAATCTGACAAGCGAGACTGGAAGTGAGACAGAGAAGGGAAGAGTAAGCAAAAGGAAGACTGGCATTAACTGGTGAAGCGCTCTTCCTGCTCATCAAATAGAGATGCCTGACCCAGTTAAATTTGCTGGTCTAGTGTTCACATTACATGCACAGCTTCACATAGACGCAAACACATGCACTCATGGATGTGAGTCAAGAACTTTGACCTGCTTTTGCACAAAAATTAAACCCCACAAATGTGTCTACTTTTCTCATTCCTCGCGACCCGCCTTTAAATCTGTTTGCAAGTAAGTTATTTTATAATTGCTTTTGTTATTTTCGATCTCCCAGCCAGGCTTATGGCTGCAGAAATAAAAGAAAAGAAACAGTGCAAAGGCAAGAATGACAGAATGGGTGTATGGTGGAGAGGTGGTTGGTGTAAAGGGTTTGTGAAAGGCAGTGAATGCCAGCTGTCCAGATGCCTGTCTCCCATCTGTTTGAACCCCAACATCTAGCTGGCACCTCTTCCAGTGCTTACCACACACACTCGCAAGAACACACAAACACGCACACCCGCTGTCGCTCCCACATACACAGCAACAAACTGGCATTGCTTCTGACACTAGCAGTGCTCGGCAGCTGTGGGATTGGGCACAGAAATGAGGGCTATCGCTAACCGCTAATCACAGTGTGTGTGTTTACCTTCATCAGTAGGATTGTCAAGATCTCTCATAGTCCCACCTCCTGCTAATCCAAATCCCCTCTTCTTTCTTATGAAGTATCTCTTATGGCCTATTTTAAAACCATCTCCAGCTTTGAGCTCAGTATCCAGTGGACAGATTGGCTTCATATTGCTCAAAGCCCTCCATTCTCCCAGATCTGCTGCCGTTACCCTCAGAAAAACAGCAGGAGGGGACTTCACTGTCCCTCAGAGCCAGAGTTAGGGTTTTGTCATATGCTCAGTGTGTTTCTGGCCAAGAAGTGGTCTCCTTTTGATTGCAGGGTATAGCCTGTGCCCACAGTTCTGCGTCCTTGTGATGATATACAGTAGAATAGGTCTTTAGTTTCAGTTAAACTGCCACAAAAACGTTGCACGTTGTTTTTGGTTCGCTGAGGTGTTAACAAAACTTCCTGTTACTGTTACTGTGGTTGCTCAATCCTGATGTGGTTGCGATATGAATATTTTACCAATAATATGCAGATTTCAATACTGTATTATTGACTGTGACACACAACAGGCAAACAAACCTTATCCCTGTTGTCTGGAGAACACACACTGAGCCCGCCAAAATAAAATGTTGTAAACGTAGGGAGGTTAGGTTGCTATGTAATTCACAAAGGCCCATAAGCTGCCGGCATGCTTCTTCAGAAATGTTTGTTGGATGGTTGAATAGTTTTGGAAAATCCCCTCCCTCCACACCTTTCTGACATTGGTTTAGGGGGGTCGCGTCCGACCCTTCATGTAACTTTCTAAAAAACCAACAATCCAAATCACGCCCACTTTATGCTGTGGTTGCTGTGCTGAGGTGAGAAAGGAAGCAGGATTTGAAGCTCTCTCTCTTGCTTTATCATTCTCTACACAGTTTTCATGTCAACAACCATGTACAACACTATGAACACTGTCTGAGAGACACTGTCTGAAAATGTGTGCTCAAGCATTATTGGACCCTAACTGTAGTACAATAAGTGTTTGATAAGATGATGCAAAAGAAGATACAAAAGAAAAATGTGCTCATGATACAGAGTGTATGTTGTTATATCCTGTTGTTCGGACTGTCTTTGAAGGTAATAATTAGATTAAAAAAAATAATAATAAAATAATAAAATTCTAAAACATGCAAAAGCACCTGCACAGTCGACTGTGACTCTGAGTCAGTGGCGCATCACGACAATGTCCTGCGTGGCTCTTCTCTGCTATGGATGTTAGGTGGCAGACCACGAATGAGGTGTTTAAATTAATATGCTGCACATTTGGACACGCACCTCCACCAACCCTCACAGATACCAACACACATGTTAATAATGCATTTCAACCAAGTGCATCGGGGAGCGTATATTGAGTTACAATGCAAAGCACTCAGCTACAAACTTAATTTGATTCCGAAGTCTTTGCATCCTCACATGTTTGCCTGTGTGTGGCATGGCAAACACATATGTGTGTGTGTGTGTGTGTGTGTAAGATGTAGAGGATGTCATAGGAGAGAAGACAGGGGATCAGATTAGGGAGCTGTGCACATCTGTCAGCATGTAGCCATCTTCAGCACCATTAGATTAGAGCTAATGAAGATGCTCTGTGCATGTGCCTGTATATTTGTTAGTTTGGGACACACACACACACACACACACACACACACACACACACACACACATACTGAGGGAGAGAGAGTGAAAAGAGAGAGAGAG
This sequence comes from Chaetodon trifasciatus, assembly GCA_037975065.1. NCBI lineage: Eukaryota > Metazoa > Chordata > Actinopteri > Chaetodontiformes > Chaetodontidae > Chaetodon > Chaetodon trifasciatus. Next base: position 2,837,327 of record JBBMOE010000032.1, on the reverse strand, counting down.
AGCGAGAAACTGCCTGGAACCGATTCCTTGCTCTGACATCAGCTGCTCAGGTCTCGTAAATCAGGAAGGGTTCCTGGGGATCGATTAAAAGCAGCATGACAAAGATTGGTAATAGAGATGTGGCATGTGGCCCAACAGAAAGACTCAGACAGACTGAAATATAAAGAGAATAACAGTATAAGAGTTTCATAAATAAACAAAATATTTGTGTTGGAGCATATTGCAAGAAGTGCAACCGTGGCAAGGAGGGTGGGGTGGGAGAGTGCAAGAGAGAGCAAGGGGAGAGACTTATAGAAAGGGAGAGAGAGCGATCTTTCCTCCATGCTGCTTCAGCCTTCCTTTCAAATTAGAACAGTCCCGTCTCCTGAGAATGTGACATTTTCACGGAGCAGGCGAGGGAGAGATGGAGGTTGAGAGAAGGGTGGGGTGTGGGTGGTGGAAGACAAATGGGGAAGGGGGGCAGAGCGGCGACTGCAGGTTCTCAGAAGCAGAAAGAATAGAGGGAGAATAAGAAAGAGAGGAGGCAGCAGCAGAGGAGGGAGAGAGTGAGAAGAGGGGGGTGATGCAGGGTTTCACTTGGTAATGTTAGGGATGGATGGAGAGAGTGATGAGAAGGGAGGAGTGTGTGCGGGGGTTATTAGTCCACCCTCCAGAGGCTACTAATGCACTGACCTTCATTAACTCGCATTACTGTCGGTGTGTGTGACTGTGTGCGCGAGAGTGCAACTCTCTTTAGTTAACACTCATTACAGAGTCTTTGTTTAAAGGCCAGTAAACTAATGAAGTCATTAAATAAGTGGAGAAAATCCTGATCCTCAAGTATTGGAACCAGAGACTGAGGTAACTGTAAGGACAGGAGCAGCCACCGGAACACTTAGAAAACAGAATAACAATGGAGCGAAATAATGAAACACAGCGGAACAGCATGAGTTCAATTAAGAGCAGAATCAGAAAGATCAGGTGTTTATCTGTGTGTATCTGATACACTGTGTGCTGTCTGAGCAGTTAAAAAGGATGGATGTGTTTCTGTCACTAATATTCCTATCCATCCATCCATCCATCTATCTGCAGGCTCTCCTTGATACTCAGAGACAGCTGCGTTCTCAGATCTCCAACTTTACCTTCAACCTGGGCTTCTCTGGCAAGTTCTACCACACAGGTGTGTTCTGTTTACGTTTTCCACATATACCATACCAGTGCCAGACCTGCAGAGTGACTATATGAAATATAAATCTGAATATAATATTTTAAAAAAATGTCTGTGAAAAAGGTATTTTCTATCATTTGGACTGTATGAATGATTCATGGCTTCATTCATTTCAGTGGGTTTTTATGTAGATGCTTGAAATGCCAGTTGTCAAAATGGTCCAGGTTAAGGTTCTTGGATAAACTAGTTTGCCTTCAATAAAGCTATCCACCGGTTTCAATTTGAGCTTATTGTATATGGTAATTTTATGTAAAAATCTGTTTTCAACGTTTGACATTAAGACATCTTTTTTCTTTTAATTCTCCAACGGTCGTGCACTGACCTTGTGGAGCTCAACATCCTAAACTGTTATTGGGTCTAATGATGAAGGATGAAACAACTCTCTTAAATGGAAATGTTCAGATTAACATTTGTTTACACCGAGCACAATCCATCAATTGAAAAGTGTATTTAGATGCTACCCAATGTTGGTCTGAATCAATAATAAAAATGTATTATCATAATGTGGTAGTCTAAATAGCACACTTAACACAGTAAGCAGTTAAGATTATATGTGCCTCATTTATTTGAAACATGGCACTGAAACTGTGTAAAGAGTAGACATAATGTTTCACAGTTCAAGTGAGAACCAGTTGTTTTTATAATGCAGATTTCTGTTGAAAGCATGTAAGCATATAACAGGTAGTACGAATGCATCTGTCAGCTAACTCTTTACACTTTGATTAAATGAACAGTGACTTTATTAGTGAGGTCATGTATTTGTGTAAAATAGGTGTTCTTTTAAGATTAAAGCAGAGGCAGAAATTCTTTCATTTAGTTCAGTGCATTGCAGTAAATCGTATTAGTGTTTTTACTTACATAAATATATGTGAAGAAGCTACATAAAGATTAAAAGTCAGCCCTAAAGAAACTTTATTAAAGAAAGGATGAATTTGCTGCACAGTTGTACAGTGTTAGCAGGAGTAATCAGTTGCTATAGCTTGTAGTGAGTATTTGCGGTAAGTCAACCTGTTCATCATTAAAAAAAAAAAAAAAAAAAATTATTTCATGCTACCTCCAGATTTTGAGATACGGGGTAATATTTATACAGGCACATTTGTGAGGCGATGACATACTGCTGCGCATTCTAAGCTCTGTTACGGTTCCAAGGACAGATTTTATTGATTTTCTAGTTAAAGTGTCTAAATCTGCAGCGAGAGAACAAAGGAGAAGGGTACAATGGAAAAGCAAAACAGAGGTGAGACTGAACGCAATTATAATTAGAAGAAATGTGATACAGAGTAGAACATATTACCATAGCATCTGTTATTGTTATGGCATCACTTTTCATCACCATGGTATTAGACTGCCACCTTACTTAGCAGCACAACCGTAAAACAACCCAGTCGCTTGATGATGCACTCTCATCTCATACCAGAAAAAGTTGTATACAGCAGCACTTCTTAATGTGCCCTGAATCTGCATACACACATGCTTTTTCTTGTCCTTTCGTCCTTGCCTATGTGTGTGTTTATATGTGTGTGTTTGTGTGTGCAGGCACGGTTGAGGAGGATGAAGGAGACGATTTGCTGCTGAAGTATGTGCATGAGTTCTGGTGGTTCCCCCACATGTGGAGCCACATGCAGCCTCACCTCTTCCACAACGAGTCCTCACTGTTGGAGCAGATGGTTCTCAACAAGGAGTTCGCGCTGGTGAGACGCACGCACACACACACATTTCTTGCAGCTGCCTATTTTGTTGTTGCTTCCTCCTTGTGTGTCCTTTTAATCACACTCGCTCCCCATGATCACGTATTCTTCAAGGACGTCTGTTGCTGTTAGTAATTGTTATTTTCTCGACATGGCAGATTACAGATATGATGTTCGCAGGTTGATGTGCTGGAACTGTTTTCACTGTCTTCATTCTGAATACAGTAGAGAATACACTCTACGTGACATACAGTACATGTTTTATAGGAAACATAATAGCAGCCTTCATTACATTCACTTGAAACATTTTTTTTCCAGCCCAGGAAGTGTGACCAAAAGGATGTAAACAAGGGAATCTGTTTCATTTGTCCTTAGTGTTTCCACAAGCCAATACTATGGGGAAAAGAACCTGAAAGATATTGACTGTGAATGTTTTGCTGATTGGTATAATTTAATATGTCCTTGTTGTGTTGATAGAAAACATAATCAGGGTGCAGTAACATGTCCTGCAGAAAATACTCGTTAATGCAATTAGTTGCATAGTTCCATATGTTTTAAAAGGTAGGGTCCACAGCGCAGAAGAAGAATAGTTGTATATCTGTCATAAGCAATAACGATGCTTCACAAAATGATGTACTAATTTTCTTAAAACAAACAAAATGTAATATCGCAGGTGGGGAGTGATGCACTTATTTTGATGGCACACCTGAGCCCTGTTTGATTGTCTTCTGTTTAATCTGAAGTCCACAAGGTCAAGTGCTTTTGCTGCTCTGTGCTGCCTTGTTTTCCTGTGTTAGTTTGTGTGCGTATTTGAGCGAGTGGAGATGATTTGTGACCGCGCCGGAGTGTTGTCGCACATACAATACAGTTTGGTTGGTGGGGGTTGGGGGTTGCTGGTTCGTATTGTTGAAGGTGAACACGATCATAAAGTGTGATCCCTAACATCAACTGTACACACGCATGCATACCCCACTCCCTCATCCCCTGACTGCTGATGCTTAGCTTTGACAATGTGTGTAGGTGTGTGTCAGAGCGAAGGACAACACCATCAGTCTGCGAGATGCACCCAGCAACCATCCACCCTCACACTCCCACACATACACATGCTTGCGCAAAATATATGTTTTTTTAATTTCCAGCCCGAAGGCCAGTATCGTAACAAACACAAACCCTCTTCTGCAAGGTCACACTGTTGCGCCCTGTGTGTTTATGTACTACCGTGCCCTTTGTCAGAGTTGTAAATACACTACAACGTCTGTGTTGATGTACATAACCCTCACATACGTGTCCCTCCACCTCCAGGAGCACAACATCCCAGTGGACATGGGCTACGCCGTGGCCCCTCACCACTCAGGTGTCTACCCAGTTCACCTGCAGCTGTACAAGGCTTGGAGACGTGTGTGGAACATCCAGGTCACCAGCACTGAAGAGTACCCCCACCTCAAACCTGCCCGTTACCGCAAGGGCTTCATCCACAACAACATCATGGTGAGGAGATGGCATTTTTAATCACATATCTGCAAAAAGCTTCTGGGGTGCATCGCCACATGCGTGTCTATAAATGCACTTTGATCAATTAACATGTTTTTGCACATCTATGAAAACAGGTTTGCACCTTCACAACTAACTGCCGGATATTCATTAATGAGCAGTTTTTTGTTCAGCTGAAAGCCCAAAATGCTGCCACAGGTCTCAAATATATTTTTCAGGCTAACATATCTGATTATTTCATATTTTTCTTTGCTACTTTGTTGTTTGGAATTGTTCCCTGCTTTTCTCATTTTCTGTAGGGCTAGATGTAGTAAAAATTTAATGAATTTTTTCACAGCTGCTAGTTGTGTGTAGATACGAGTCAGTGTTTAAAATATGTTGGCCGGGAAGTCGCAAAGGGAAGATGTGGTGTCTGACAAAAACAGGTCAGTCAGGTTAGTCTGACAAACACGATAAACATCACAACAAAGTGCATCTTTGAAGAATTCCCGTCTGTTACCGGGCGCTTCTCTTAACACAGCACAATTGATCATGCAGAAGTCAGGAATCAAACCTTACACTCAAAGTAACGTAGTGTCCTTGCCCGCCAGCAGGAGAAATGATTTGCTTAATTCTTCTGACTGAAATTAAAACCGTGAATTGTAAATTCTCGGAGCAACTAAATCAAAGCGAGCGTAAACGCAGAATCGTTTAGTCGCAGGAGTCTGTTTGGCTGTGTTGTTTCACCGCTCTGTTCTTTTATCTTACTTTGAATAACTGTTTTTCTCGACTGTCTCCATGTTTAAATAAGTGCTTGCTGAATAGTAAACTGTGTGCTGATTGTTTCTTGCGGTCTTAAACAGAAAATCAATGGTGCTGTGCGTGGTGTGTAACCTCTGCGCTCGTGTGTGTGTGATATGAATTCTTTGACCTCGTCTCACCACAGCATGCTCAGCTCCATGTTGATTCAATATTTAATGGCTTCCCAATGCGGGTAAAGGGGTGAGCTTCACTGTGTGTATATGTCTGTGTGCGCTTGTGTGTTTGTTTATGTGCAGGATGTGCATCACAGAATAAGGATGCAGTAATGAGGGAACTTTTACACTTTCATGCTCCAATAAATAATTCATCAGTCACTGTTTGAGACAGCAATAGAACTTTTGTCACCCACTCCAAGTTGTCTTCATCCCTCCCTCTGTCTCTCCTCCTCCTTCTCCTCTTCATTCACTTGTCAGTCAGGCTCTTTGTCAGTGTGCACAACTGCTCCCTTATTGACAAAAGAACCAATCACATGTGACACTAAAATTACCAGTCCACGTTGTTCTGCCGTATTTGGGTCTTGAGCAAAACATTTGAACAGACAGCTCTGTCAATTTCCTAATCAGTCCTCGAAGTCTGCTTTCATTTCTTGACGTTTTGTCGCAGCGTCATATAAGACAGCCACTTAATCCTACTTTCTTTCGATACAATAGCAAAGCTGACAGCTTGACAGGCTATAATGTGTTATTATACATTATCGATAGTAAGGTATTGAGAAGCATCAGTGAATCACTGAATTAAATAACAAGCCGCTGAACAAAAACATGTATTCAACACTTCACAACACAATACAACACAAAGAAAGAAAGACAGTTGGAGAAACAACAAGGAACAAAGTAGCAAAAAAATCAAATTCTTGTTTGTTACATGAAGAAAGGATTTTTTTTTTTAAAGAAAAGCTGAAGAGGCTGAAATAAAATTACATCCCCAGCAATAATTACAGCCAAAACAATGTTTCTGTTTTCTTACCATCTTTCAAATAACTACATTTTATTGGCTGTAATAAATTTCTTGTTGCAAAGTTTGCCCATGTATTGAAATCCCAATGGAACGGGAGGAAGGACACAAATCAGATGCATTGCTGAAAGCTGATGATCACGTACAGAGTGATCTTTGATCAGCTGAGCTTTCCTGGTCTCTCAGCTTGGTCAGGAAATGAAGGAACTTAAAATGCCTGGAAGGAAACACCCATCACTGCTAGGTAGAAGCTCTCCAGGGAGACTGCCTGCCTCTGGTGCAAGCTGGCTCGACATGTTTATGAAGTGTATGACATGTGTCACTGTTCAGTACAGTTGACCGTTATTTAATTCTCTGAAGAAAATGTTATGATGAGCTTACCTGTGGGAAGCGCAGCTGGAGCTCAGGTCTATGAATTGGAATTATCTGTCACCACTGGTCTCAGAGGTATCTAATTCAATCCCACCTCCAACAGTGTCCCTCAAGACAATATATGTTGAAGGAACAGCAGGCTTCACTTCGCCCCACTGCCATCATCCTCCAAAGAATTTATAGCATGACTTTTGAGTTTCGTACTTTAAAACTTTCAGTTTGGTGGAGTTTCACAGTTCATTCTTGACTTTTGAAACAGCAGTGTAAAAAACAATCCCCCCTTAAGGTCCATTTAGAAGCTGTTCTGGAGCTGTGGATCATACCTCATGATCTTCATCAGCAGGTGAAGTTTGCCAAACGTCCAGATTTCCATTTGTTCTGAGCACTTTGAGAACTTTTCATCCTCATCCTCATCAGATGAAGGTCATGTGATATGATCAAAAGCTGCAGAACAGCTGCTAAATGGACTGTGAGATGAGATCATTTTGAGACTGAACTTTCAAACTCAACTTTTAAGCCAACATGACTGAAAAAGGCTCAGACGTAACTGAAATTTGAACATCAAAAATTCAATAACAAGTGAAACGCATCTGCTGATGATCACGTGATATTGGTGGTGGGATTGACACAGTGACTCAGCAGGAGACATTGTTCCATCAAATTTGTGTACAAAACTGCAGAAATAGACAAATATGTATTGGAAGCCATTGTTAAATATATTCGGACAGGGGAGCAAACCAGCGTAGGAAGACAGTGAAAAGGCTCCTCTCTTGCTTCAAGACATTGCATGCTGCACTGACTAAACAGAAATGGGAGGCGAGGAAAAAAAGAACAAACTCAAAACTTAGCTCATGGAGGCGGAACATTTTCCCGAGAGGCAGTTTGTGTGGCGGTTTGTGTGTGTGTATACGTGTATATGTGCAATTTTAAACCATTTCACCTTAAACCGGCCAGCTTTTAGATTCTGATAATTCATCCAGCCTCCTAACCCCTCGTAACTCTGGGACATCACTCACAGCCTTCCCATTTTCTTTACCTTTCACATTTTTTCACTTCCAATTTTTCTCGCAATTTCTGTCTATTAATCTCTTTCCCCTCTGCCTCTCGCTCCATCTTTGTTTGCTCAGAAGAGGACAGGAAGTTGTCTTAAGGCTGTAAAATTGGTGTTTGGGTGTCTCTGTCAGCAGATTGAGAGCCACCCACCAGACCCACAGTATCAGAACAAATCAGACTGAGATATGGGATTGTGCTGTGTGTGAGTGTGTGTGTGTGTGTGTGTGTGTGTGTGTGTGTGTGTGTGTGTGTGTGTGTGTGCGCGCGTGCGTGTGTGTGTGTGTGTGCGTGTGCAAGCACTCCCGCAAACATGCATACTTGTGTGTATTTCTTTTTAAAATGTACTATATCAGTTTGAGCTATAGCTCTGTGGATAATTGGTTTGGTGAAATAGTGCTGAGTGTCTGTGGCTCTGGTGGCCTTCACACTTTCTCTCCCTCTGTCTCTCTCTCTCTCTCTCTGTCTCTCTCTCTGTCTCTCTCTCACTCTCTCTTTCTCTCTCAGTGTTTTATAGATAAACCAATATCTGCGCTTCCAGCCTTTACTCTCTATTTCACACAGAGAAGTGCTCCACAAGGAGTTCACAATAAAGACCTTCTTCTTGCTCTCTCCTCCCTCCTTCTTCTTCTCTTCTTTTCCCTTCATTTAATTCATTTAATGACCTAATGAAAAGGCGATTAATTCATCAGCTGTTCAACGCTTGATCCGGCACTCTGTTGCTTATATCTTTCTGGGCGCATTATTTTTTATTTTTTATAGCACACAATAATTTTATGTTTTCACATCAGCTGAAAGACTTTCAGACTCTCAGACTCACAGCTGTAAAAACACGTCGTCATTCTGATTAAGTATAAACTTAAAATATAAAATCATTGCCGCTCAATCAATTGTTCCTCTCACTTTTATCCAACTATAACATTGTTACATTCACCAGGAGCGATTAAGAGAATCTGAGAAATTGGTATCTGGGACCCAGCTTTCATTAATCAAGGCACAGAGTATGTAACTCACACAGGGCATCGCGGTGTTGCTTTTGGTATTTTCGTGGCCATGGGTACACGGCGCACCTGCTCGAGGCGGGATAAAAAGTAATCCATTATCATCTCCCCCGGCTTCGGTAAACAGCGAGTCACCAAAATACCAAACAGGTGTAGGTGAGAAAAAAAATTGAACAGTGCCCCAGAAAGATTTAACTTCACCAGTGCAAATCAATGCCTGATGCTATGCACCTGCATGAAAATGAGGTCTCTACTGCTGTGGTGAAGTAATCTCTGCTCTTCAGGACTCGTGGCTCTGGAAAGCAGTAAATGGTGTGTCCTTGGACAACCCTAATTCGACTCTCTTATAGACCTTTTTCACAGCAGACGTTGACTAGTCATTACAGGAAAGGCACAGGTGGAACTAATAACATTTAATGATGGCTCCATTCTATTTAAGTGTCCCAGTAAGGGCAGCCAGTGAGCCAGCATGCATAATACCAGTACTGGAACTGGAACACCGAAATGGAGCAGAGCCATCATTTTTGTTATTAATTACACCTTTTTATCCTGTGACCAGTCAAAATGCCAGCTGTGAAAAAGGTTTGTTAAACTCTGCAAGAATGTGACTTGAAACATCTGTAGAATTCGCACCTGTCATTCGTAACACTGCCATATGCTGCAAGACACCACATCAGAATATCCCTGACCTGCTCTGCTGTCTGCTTGTTTTTAGAAACTGGCATGCAGATAAGTGGGGCTCTATAGCTGAATATTTCATCTTTATATCTGTCATCTTTTATGCTGGCAGCTGATTTATTTTTGTTATTTTAAGTCATCTTGTGCCTGGTTTGTTTATACTTTGGCCTTGAAATAGGTGAGTGATCAGCACTTTCAACAAGCTTATGCAGAACTGGCTGTTTTCTCCATTGTTTAATCTCAAATCATTGCATCACAGTGGGTTCATGTGCCACGTAAAGGGGGAACTTCACCAATTTTACTCATCAAAGTCTGTTTACAGGTCTTGGGGAGTACTATTGCGTGTGAAGAAATGTTGTGTAAAGTCGCTTGTAGCTCCAGAGAGAGCTGCACAAAGTCTGGTAAATTTAGACTTGTAGTCTTCAGATGAAGTCACTTGAAAAGTGCAAGGTTGAAAATGAAAACAACTCTGAAGCCTGCTCCTCCTCTCCACTTGAACCAATTGTCAGGTTGCATTGTGGGTAATGTAGGTTTTGATGAGAAACAAGCTTGTGAGTTCCATAATATTATAGGACTGCAATGCTAAACCGGAGGAGAGCTCTTTGAAAACAACAGATTATCGTTTTTGTATTTTTCCTGTGCAAACTAAAGATGTGAAAGATACTAACAACTCCTCTTTTTTGTGTGTGTGTGTGTGTGTGTGTGTGTGTGTGTGTGTGTGTGTGTGTGTGTGTGTGTGTGTGTGTGTGTGTTTGTTTGTGTGTAGGTGCTGCCTCGTCAGACGTGTGGCTTGTTTACTCATACCATCTACTATAAGGAATACCCTGGTGGACCTAAAGAACTGGACAAAAGCATCCGTGGGGGAGAGCTGTTTCTCACTGTGCTACTCAACCCAGTGAGTCAGAGAAACCACATACACACAAACAGACACACACACACACACACACACACACACACACACACATTTGCACGTGTAAACAGATATGCAGAGCAAGAAACGGGGAGGACTTACTTTCTATTTTGATTTTTGCACGTTAAAGAGGCACCAACTGGGTTTCCCGCTCTGTCTGTAAAGGTAACTTCTTCTCTGTCTGGTTCATTTTTCATTCTGGCATGTGTGTGTGTGTGTGTGTGTGCGTGTCTGTGTGTGCGTGTCTGTGTCTGTCTGTCTCTTTTTTTGTCAGGGGCTGCTTCTCACAGTGGAGCTGTGTTCATCTCCCCACTTTAAATTAGGTCTCACCACAGGGGGGTTGCTGTCACACACACACACATGCACACACACACACGCACACACACACACACACACGTGTCCTCCCCCTCTCGCTTACCCCTGCTGTGTATGTCAGCTCAACTCGATTCTGCTTTGAATTAAGGAACAGAATTAGGTTTTGGTGGCAGTTAAGATGCTCATCCACGCGCACGTGCTCACAAGTGCATGCAGGCACACAGTTAAAGGTAGGCATAGAAATTCCCAGGAATTATCCCCAAACAATCTCTCTCTGACTCAAACTGCACTCATGCGCATGCACAGACATGCACAAAGATGCTCATAGACCAGCAGTAGGCCGTATTGAAGTGTCAGGTAGAGGAGTGCTGAACTAGAGGAGCTGTCAGAACTCAGTGAACATCATAGAGTCAAGTGCAGCTTTGCACAACAACCCAATCTAGTCCTTTCTTCTTGCTCTGCACCACTTTGTCTCTGTCTGTCTGTCTTTTTGCTATTCTTTTTTTATTCCGTATTTTCTTTTTGTCTCTATTTCCTGACATTTCTTTTGTTTCTTTTCTTTCTTCCTCTGTTTCATTCCCTGCGTCTTTCTATTGTCTTCCATTCTTTGCTGTTTTATTTATTTCGATGTCTGTCTCCACGTCAGTGCATCACTGTTTCTTCCTTTGAATACAGTGTTTTAACTGTTTAAAAATGCTAATAACATATGACATTTGAGAAATATTGTGAGCTTGTTGTCCTACTCTCAAATGACAGTTGATATAACAAAACCAATTTATATGCAGTTCAAAAGAACTCTTTTAATTGCTTCATTTTCTGTTCGTAACTTCTCTGTATCAGGTAGCACCTTCCTGGAAAAAAGGTCCTTTGTTATACATCAAGTGAAGTGTTTTACATTTCCCCTAGCATAGACAATGGGTTTCTAATAATAGACAAAGACCTAGGTGGCTGGTTTGGAGTGAAAACTACAGGGAGTGTAATTTACCTTTTTCTATCAAAGAGAGGTGTAAGTGGGGAGGTGAATTGCTTGTAATGTGTTGTTACAGCCAGAAGTCAGTGGAGAAAATGAACCAGACAAAGAGTCAACTGTGCTTAAAAAGTCCTTCTCACAGCCATTTTGAACATTCATTTCATTATTCACTTCACTGAATGAATGGTGATAGGGACTAATCCTTGTATGTAGCCTTCTGCAAAACTGTGCATTTGGCTTGCAGGGGGAGCACAAGCTAACATGGCTGAACAAACACATGTACTGTTGAGGAAGACAGGAAGTTCTATATTTTATCTTTGGGTTGAAGGTAACACGAGTAATGACTTCCTAGAGTGCCTTGTAAAAAGGAAATGCCAAGATTTTCAATTCCAGCAGGCCACTATAACATGAAGGGTTTTTTTCTTCTTCTTTTTACTGGCAATTTAAAAGGAGATACATTAAGAGATTCCAGTACCTTTACACGCATTGAAGCATGCAGTCCATAAAAATTACTGACATAGCCAGTTTGGACAGAATTAACATCATGGACTTGCTCTTATAAATTTTACATAAATCCACCTTCCTCTTTTAAACTTGCCCTGTACATATACTCACACAGTGGTTGCAGGCTGCCTTTTGGTGCCTGAAATCATCTGAAAGGACCCTAAGAGGTGCTTCTTCCATGACGGCTGGACTGAGTGCCTCCAGAGTAAACACTGCTGCTCCATAAAGCCAAGGCACCAAATGATCCAATGGAGAATTACCCAAAGGCTCCATGTACGAAACACACTGTTGTTTCCTCAGATTCCCCATCCTGCTCTAAATGCAATGAGGGAACCAATGCTTATTTATTCTGTTTCTGCCTGATTTTTAGCAGTTTGCAGATGCATAAACACAGCCCAATACCTGACCAAGGAAGTACCACTTGAGAATACGAAGTTGCTGTTATTGCTACACATATCAAGTATATGAAGTCAGAATGTTTTAGCGTTGGCTAGTTCAACCAAGCAGTAGCACTTAAAATAACAGTTTACATTAATTTCTTTAGAAAGCCAAACACATTACAGTAATTATGATGCAGTAACTCCTCTCTTACATGATTAAGGTGGTGGTACTAATTATAGTCTTGGTATATCAACAACCTGGTATGTTGTGGTTTTAAGTGCTGCTATTGTGGTGCTCATTATAATAGTATAATATGCTAAAATAGGATTTTATAACAATAAAGATAAACAGTTTTTTTAACCTAGTGTTTAGGTGGGTGACAAAATCCAATTAAAACATTAGCAACATCAGAGAAATACTGTAGAAAGAACATTCTACAGAGGAAGAAGTTCTTTAATATGTTAAACAGCATTACAGTAAATTAAATTGGTTTGAAAGTACAAGCAAATTTTTGTGTAAAAACATTGCTTTGCAATAATAAGATTTTTTTTTGCAATACATTTTATACCCAAATTACATTAACGAAAACTTGTATTGCATCATGCCTCAGTTTCCTAACTGTACGCTGGGCTTGGGTTGAAGCAGCCTGTTCTTTTTTTTTGTTTTTTTGTTTTTTGTGGTTTTCATTTCATTTTCAAAAATCCAGTGAAGTTTCCATAATAACATACTTCATAAGTTCTCCTCCATCAAAACATGTCATCCAATTTCAGCTTTTATTACATTATAATGTCATATTTTTGTTGTGACTGAGCAGTGTGTTCCTGAGGTGGTGATTAGTGCCAGAAACATTTCTACAGATAATTTAATAAGCATGAGTGTGTGTTTGTTTGTACGCGTGTGTGTGTGTGTTACTTTTGTGTGGCTGTGGCTGTTGATAGCTGCTCAAAGGACAAAGGACCTGACAAAGTTTTGCTCTCATCACCAGTGATGTCATCTCAGCATGAGCTCACAAACAAAGAGGGATGCCTCTGCACGCTCTTTCGCACGCACACACACACACACACACACACACACACACACCCTTCTGTCTCTCTCACACAGTTAAGGGTTTGAATTTCTTCTTGACAGGCAGAAATACACAGAGGCTAATTACATTTTTTCTCTATTTCCACAATCTTTTGTCTTCCTCTCTGACCGCCTCCCTTTCTTCATCTGTGTAATGATAATTGTGTCTCTTAATAAAGAGAGCCATTAAACATAAAAACATCTGAATGTTTAGCTAAATGAGAGCTATCTGCCGTGATGAACATGCACACACACATACGCACACGCTCACGTATATATACAGACTGATAATTCATTTTCACTTCTGCCTGCTATGTTTCCATTTGCAGACGCAAAAGCTTTCATTAGTGTGTGCTCTGTAATCAATAGTGTTCTGTAGCTCTCTGCTTTAGTCCCCCAGGGGTTTCCTATTGTTTGATGATCTGCACATTGGTAACATTGTCACTTCCCATTCAATGACTTTAAATCACATTTGGCCTGTGGTGGCAGTTCACCACTGAGAGTGCATGCGCATCTACTATATGTGTGTGTGTGCGTGCATGTGTCTATGTGCGTTTGGCTACTTTTGCATCATTCCGGGCTGCACCAGCGATCATTGAGCTCTCCGTCTCCCATAAGCTCGACAATCGATTGGACGACCTAGACTCTGCAAACAGCCAATAGGGCACAAGTCATTCCCCAATATAAATGGCCAGAGAGATGGCAGAGAGAGAGGGAGGAGAGAGAGATGGCGGAGAAGAGGAGACAGGGAGGGAGCGGGGTGAGAAGGTGGCAGACAGATTGAGATTTAATTTTCAGGTCACGGCACCTTGTGTCACTTGTGAATCCAGACACATACAGAGAGGAAGTGCTGCACATACAGGCACACACACATACACAAATACACACAAACACACACACTAGTGCATATGTTAGTGTGTCAGCATCCAACTATCTGTGTATGTATGCATGTGTATGTTTGCATAAATGTGTGTCTTGCTGACATAAGCAGAGCTGTAGACATATATCAGGCCTGACATTTAGCGCTTAGCTCTGCCACTAAGCTTATTAGCCAAACACCAAATATCAGCACAATCTGCCTCATCTACCAGCCCACTGTTACTCACCCTCCCATCCCTCACCTTTCCTCTTCTGTCCAAGGCTCTGGTGGCCTTCACTTCTTCCTTCTCTTTTTCTTTTCAAACTGTTCATGTTGACTTTGGTCACTTGTGCAAATCTTTCCACACTTTTTTTTTTTTCTCATTTCCACTCCTACCTTCCATTTCTTGGGAGTCCTGCTGATTGCTACTGAAGGCTTTGGCAGCTCATCAACACATACAGCCTTTCAGACAAACACACACACACTTTCTCTCAGTCACACACAAGTGCACACACACAATAAGCTCCAATCCAAACAGGAGAAGAAATTACAAAGTGAGAGCATAGCAGTGAAAACAGCAGAATGGAGAGAAGATGTTGACTGGAGCAGGCAGAATAAATTGAATTGAAATCATTTGCTGTATTGACGTTCAGCTTTCAATTATCCACTGATGAGACAGAGACAGCAAGATGGACTCTGGGAAAGAGAGAGAGGAACACTGCAAGAGAAAGGAGGGGAGAGAGGAGGATGACGGTGAAGGAGAGAGAGAATGAAACGGGAGGGGGTAGGCTTCTTTTTAGCAGCAATAACAATTCAATCAGGGAGAAATGTATGTGGAACTAAGTGGTCTGTAATGGGAAATAGACTGCTACAGCTACACATTGAAGGAGAGCGAAGGCAGCAGATAGGGCAGAGACAGACAAGGAGTGAGGGAGTGTAGAGGGAAATAGATAGATAGATGGATGAATGGATAGATGGACAGACAGAAAAGTGGGAAAAATCCATCCTGAACCCAAGGCCAGTAAAATAAGTAATTTCTTCAAAAATGCAATCATGTTAGAGGGGATTGGAACATGTCACAAACTCAAATACATGACTGGTGGCTCTCTTAATCTTCCAGGACATGGAATTTGTGCATGTACGCGAGTGTTTTATGTGCCTGTGTGTGTGTTCATGTGTGCATGGATTTTGAAGAACATCACTCCCATGTTGGACTGACATGCTTCATCAGAGCATCTAGGTCAGCATGTGATTGGAGATAAAAAAAAAAAAAAGAAAGAAAGAATGAAAAAAACCCAACAAAAGTCACTTTGTGGAGCTGACAAGCGAGCGAGAGCAAAACGTTGAAAAGGATGTGAGGCGAGGGAGGAAATTAAGCTGCATAGGAGGCACGAGAAGAAAAGACACGGGGCAGAGATTAAAAGAGGGATTGGCTGTGGGGTTGAGTTTATGTCTCTCATTTTTACACTTCGCTCCCAGCCGACTTCCAAGTATGATTTGAGCCCAATTCTGGTGTTAAATTATTAGCACAGTATTCTTTATTAAAGGCTCGTAGGGGACTCAAAGCAATCCAATATTCAGGAAATGAGACGTGGCACCAGATGCAGAGAAAAGGTTTATATGGTTCAGTTAATTGAATTCTTAGCCACTGTGAGTTCTTCCACCAGAAGGGTGCTTGCACTGTGTTGGGAGATTAACACTCTCTCTAGTGGCTTTTTGGTATTTTGTTTTTTAATTCAGACTCACCTGCCAAGGTTACTGTCACTGTCTCCCCCCACACACACCTCTCTGTACTTTTTTCCCCCCTATTTTGTCTACAATTCTCCAATTACAAGGAAAATCATCTTCTTCTCTCCTCCTTTGTTAAATTTGGCAGCCATTGCTTAAGCTCCGTAATGAATGTTTCCATGTTCAATAACACTCATTCTCCCCCTTCTGTCTTTCATGCACACACACACACACACACACACACACACACACACACACACACACACACACACGCACACACACACACACACACACACAGTACACCACATCCCCTCACAGCCTGAGTCAGACATCACAGGGTATTGAGTGGTTTGAAGGCAACATAAATCACTTTTTGATCACCTTGCCTGCTTTCAAAAAAAAAAAGCACAAAACAACACAAAAAGGGAGAGGTGGGAGACTTTGAAATGGTTTATAGCATCTTATTTACTCCCTTTAGATTTGTCTGCATTCACTGCATATCAGTCCAAAACCTTTTCATTTTATAATAAACCTATCATGCTCTTCCCCCTCCCCCAACCTCAACTACACCAGCATGCCGTGGGAAATATTCCCTCTCAATCCCAAACGTGAATAGATGACAGTGTTGAATTTAATTTCATACATTTATTCTAAGAGTAGTGCTTGGAGCTCTCCATTCATGCACTGAAGAGGGAGGTTTTGGCGTTTTTGACATTACAAGTCATTGGAGAGGAGGAGCAAGCACATTTCTTGCTGGCTTGTGTTTCTGTTGTTCCTGCTTGAGTGCCTGGTGATGCCTTGACAGGTGTTCCACATTGTTGCTCTAACATCTACTAGATTGATACGAAGCAAGCGGGGCTGGATGGTGCGCTGCTGGTGTGCTTAGAGTGAACACAAGATAAGAAGCGGGAGGCAGATGCACAAAATTGTGCTGGCAAACACACAAATGCATAAACAATTATTCAGATCCACACACACACACCTAAAAAATGACTGACATGCATACCCTTGCTCCTCTCTCTTCTTTCTCTGTTGTGTTCTGTCACAAAACACACACTTGCCACACATATGTCTGGTTCCTCTTTCTCCCTCCCACAGTGTCTCTCTCTCTCAGACACACACACATCCCTCCCATCAGTATTCGGGGGCGATCAGTATTCTGAACAGCTTTCCAGGTCGGCCGGACGCTGATCCATCAAACCCGGACACTTTGTCGCTTTGTATCTACGGCAACCTTCACCGTTAAAGAGGAGCACCGACAGTCCTCTGTCACCAGGAAATTCACTGTGCATGCTTGCGTGGGTCTCTCTGTGTCTGTGTGTGTTCACATTTGCAGGCATACTCCCAAATATACTGACACACAGTCATCCATGCACACAGGCAGACACACACATGCTCACATCCACCAAATAATTCATATCTTAATGGCTGATGTTACCGTTTCATCCAGACACTTCACGTTCCCAAGCTCCCTCCAATCACAAAAGAAGCACGTGTGTGTGTGTGTGTGTGTGTGTGTGTGTGTGTGTGTGTGTGTGTGTGTGTGTGTGTGTGTGTGTGTGTGTGTGTGCGCATTTGTCTGTAGCAGCTATCTTAGCTTGTCTCTTTGATCAGCCTATAAAAGCACTGAGGCATGGACAGATAGCCTGGACCAACACACTATCGCTCCTTCATTCCCTCTGAGCCTCTCCTTCTCCCTCACACACATTAACCGTCATGAACACACACCCGACACACTCTGAAACACTTTGCGGTGTGTAGCTGCACCTCGTATCAGCCAGTAGCTGTGAGGAGTATTGTGCTGCCTCCTCAGCTTTATCTATCAGGAGAGGTGAATACATCCGTTCCAGTTTATCTGCTTCGCTCTTTATACTTGAGACTGTATTGTGCTGAAAGTTAATGTTTAATCTTACATAACAAAAGTGAGTGTGTCACTTTGCAAAGTGATGGCAAATATTGATACCCAGTGGACAGCTGCTCTGTTACTGACTTTAAAACCATCACACACTGAGAAATAATCTGTTTGCTTTCCACTGCAGTCACAACAACAGTAATTAGATTTACTGCGCTGCCTCTGCCTTTTTCACAAACGGGAACTTGGGAAATGAGATTTTGACTTTATCACAATTTTGCAGAACACAATAAGTATATATTTCCTTTCCCCTTTTCTCTCTACCCCCTACTCTCTCTCATCTGTTTTCCTCCACCTTAGATCAGTATATTCATGACCCACCTGTCTAACTATGGCAACGATCGACTTGGTCTTTACACATTCGTCCACCTGGCCTCCTTCCTTCGCTCCTGGACAAACCTGAAACTCCACACACTCCCGCCGCTGCAGCTTGCACACAAGTACTTCCAGCTTTTCCCCGAACAAAGGAACCCCCTCTGGCAGGTGTGTATGTGTTGGTATTTGCCCACATGTATGGGCTTGTGTGCGTTTTTACCATGTTTTTAGGTGTAATGTGATCTTGTTATTGCGCAGATTCAAAATTATTCAGGATGAAAACAGATTGTGTGAGCTGTGCTGAAACCCATTTGAATTATGATGATTTCATGAGAGTTCCTCTTTCACAATGCTAACTTTGTCTCAAAAGCCTGGAAAAGAAGGCAAGATGGACAGAGGATTTACTCTGATTTATTATTGTACTTATTCTTGCCATTGATTTATGAATTTAGTTGGAGACAATAAAGGTCTGAGGATTTGATTGTAACTGTTGATTTTCCATTTTTTGACTTTTTTATTGTATTTTTGAAAATATATATGCAGCGCTCTTGTTCAGGCTTATATGATTTTGTGGTGTCTTGTAAGCCGCTGTAGGCTGTTAATATTTGTATGCATGACTCAATAAGACTAATTTCATTCTATGTAGCAAATCCTGCATGCACTAGATACATAGGCATGCATGCTTTTGTATGCAGTATATAGTAATTACTTTAACCTCTAATCCTTTATCTGTGCCTCTGTAGAATCCGTGCGATGACAAGCGGCACAAAGACATCTGGTCTAAAGAGAAAACCTGCGACAGATTACCCAAGTTCATGGTCATAGGGCCGCAGAAAACAGGTAAGCTGCACGCAAATGCACAGTCAGACATGCACATGCAACAAAAAGACTCCCTCTGTGTGCCCAGGTGTCGAGATCCTCAACATCAGAGCCCATTCATTTAATCCCCCTCACTCCTTTGGTCCTGTCAGAGGGAGACAAAGGAGGAAGCTCTTACCTCCTTTCTTCCACCCACATACTATCTACTTTAGATGCACAGAGATACAGTACTGAGCTACCACCCTCTACCTTTTTCTTTTTCATACTTGGTCTTTTGCACAGAGATAAAAAGAATAGGACATTATTAAAAATCTGCAATTCATGATGTGGCCTCTGTGCGATTTCAGGAGTTCTAATTGCTGGTGTTTGTTGTTAGAGGTGAGAAGGTCCCGCAATGCTGCTAATTAACTAGGTGATAATTTTCTAAATGGGAGGAGAGGTCACTATGGCAACACTGGCAGCCCAACAACAATAAATTGTATTTATTTTATTGCAGGGTGTACCTCACATGTCAGAGAGCAAATAGGAAACAGGGAGAGGGGGTAGCAGGATGTGTGGGCGCAAGTCTGAGTGGAACAGGGTGAAAAGAGAGCTGCTGTGGGTGAGACAGAGGGCACAACCAGAGCCCCAGTGCTGATTGGTGTCAAATGGCTTTGAATCATTTGATGGGGAGGCCTGCGATCTCTGCAGACACACTCACACACACATATAGTGTATTCTCAGCAAGATATAAATCTTGGGGAGAGAAAAATCATCCAGTATGGATCAGTGGATGACAGCTCTCACACATACTGACATATCCACACACACGCACACACGCACACACACACACACACACACACACACATATACACACACACACAATACTCTCTGCTGAGCTGAATTAACGAGCCAGTTATGAATTATGCCCTTTCTTCCAGGAACGACAGCACTTTATCTCTTCCTACTCATGCATCCCTCCATCTCCAGTAACTTCCCGAGTCCAAAGACTTATGAGGAGGTCCAGTTCTTCAACACCAATAACTACCACAAAGGGATTGACTGGTGAGAACATGCACAAACACACACACATACACAAACACAAACACAAACACAAACACACTCTCTTGCCTATCTTTTCTTCTCTCTCCATGCCTTTTTATTAGCCAGAATGGAAGGTCAAATGAAAGATTATAAACTAGTCCTTTTCATTTTGCAAAGTTGTTACAGACTGTAATGTGTCTTGACAGCTTTAACAATACATTAAGCAGTTCAAAACAGTTCAACAACGTCTTTAAAATGATCTTTTAAGCCTGCAAACATAAGCCAACAGGCATATGGCTTCCTAAATTGACCCATAAATGGGTTACTTAAGTGACAGAGACACAGCTGGTGGAGTCTCGGAAGTCATCCAGAAAGGACTTAACACTGAAAATTCCTCATGAAACACTGTTCAAATTATATCATCAAGTTTATTTTAGGCTCATTGTCTATGCACATATTAGTGCCCTAACTTGGTGACTTTAAAACTTGTATCTGACTTTGAAGAATATATGAGAGTTTAGCAGCGTGCAGAGTGTGTGTATGTGTATTTCTTCTCATGTTTGTGTGTTTCTGTTGCCTCAGGTACATGGAGTTTTTCCCCATGCCCTCTAATGTTACCACGGACTTCCTGTTTGAGAAGAGCGCTAACTACTTCCCCTCAGAGGAGTCCCCACGACGAGCTGCTGCGCTGCTGCCCAAGGCCAAGATCATCACCCTGCTCATCAACCCCTCTGACAGGGCCTACAGCTGGTATCAGGTACATACACAAACACAGCATATATTAGATGCCACTGACTGCACATGTGTTATTTTTAACCCTGTACAGCTGCCTGCTTCATGTCATGCTTCATCTCTCTATTGATTTTAATTAGTTTCCATATCCAAGAATGTGTGCAGAGTCTGATTTCTCTCTGCGAGCGTGGAGTTAATGAGCCTGCTTCATCTATACATCTCAATGTGGGAAATGTCACGAGATACTGAAATCATCTCTAAGTCTGTTTGATTAATGAGACATGAATGTCAACAACGTGCCAGCTCAAATGTTATGTCATTGTCCTTCGCAGCATCAAAGAGCTCACGAGGACCACGCAGCCCTGCAGTTCACCTTCTATGATGTCATTAGTGCAAGACCGGGAGCACCAGCCGAGCTCCGCTCCCTCCAGAGCCGCTGCCTCATCCCCGGTCTCTACTCCACACACCTGGAGAGGTGGCTCACTTACTACCCTGCTAACCAGGTAGGCACAGACACACATACAGACAGCTTCACTCTATTGCACAGTAATACCAAACACACCAAGCTGAGATTTGTTGTTCTCAACTTTTGAAGAAAGGGAATGAAAAATTAGACTTATTTTTGAGCCTTTACTGATGTTTATGGTGATCATGTTCATAATTGAATGAATGGTAACTGTATATTTTGCCTTGTTTAAAGTTGCAATCTTGAAAATTTCAGTCCTGGTTGATTTAGCAACACCTGCAATTACTGGTGGTAACAGCAAATGTGGTTAAATACTACAAGCCACAGAAGTCAGGGGGCAGCAAAACAAACTATTATTGCATTAATAAAGAACTCAAGCAATAATTGTTCTTTTTTTATCATCAGCATGCAGCTCACTGTGGCTGCTCCTCCTTGTTCCATGACTCCCTGCAATATTTAAAAATGATCCGCTGTCAAAAAATGGAGAAAAATTAGCAGCAACGTAAAGTATTTTCGGAATACCAGTTTGCAGTACTACAAATATATAAACACTGCAATACCTCATTGAGTGACAGTGACTTAACAGACATTTGTTTATATTAAAATATTTAAGATTCAACATTAAAATGTCTATTTTTGTTGTGAACTACATACAATAACACTACACATTGCCGAAGGAAGTAGAAAAAGAGTAAAGTGATATATCACATCTGCTGTCAGAGTTCTGTTTGCCAACTTTTATGGCTGTTATTAAAGTGGATCCCGTTGCTCTAAAGAAGCTGCCCCTGTATTTTTACTTTTACCCACTCTCAAAATTAGTTGGAATGTGCTAACTAGCCATGTGATAGCAGCCAGTGTTACAGTATGAATGTATCTGTGTGTAGCTGATGATCATAGACGGCCATCAGCTGAGAACTGACCCTGCAGCTGTGATGGATGAGGTCCAGAAGTTCCTGGGAGTCACTCCTCACTTCAACTACTCCCAGGCCCTCACGTAAGTCTCTCTTGCTTTCTCTCTTTGATCTCTTCCCTGGCATCCTCAGGTAAGGCCCACCTTTCACCTGGTGTGCACTGTGATAGAAACGATAGCACAGATTCAAGCTGAAAGGACGCTCCACATCCAAATCTGTGAGAAGCCTGACATCTACTGGTGAACAGCCGGGCACTAAACTGACCAGCTCCTCTTTGCCAGTCTTTGGTGCCAGGTGGAGTCATTCTCTGAAAAATACGACAGTGACATCACTTGGCACCAAAGATCAGCCAATAGCAGATGGTCAGTTCACTCCTCGCTTTGAGCCATTACACACTGCACAGATGTAGGTTTGTCAGTATTTGAAGGAAAGAAAAAAAAATGTACGTGGTCACAACAAAGACAATATGGATACAAAACGAACAAGAGACAGAAAAAGAGCAGTGAAGAAAGGGTGGAGGCATTAATTTCACTTCAAATTTGTCACATTTAAGTATGGAGGACTGTAATGTCAATTTAACATATAACTGTATTTAACTTTTACATGTGTGCCTCACAGCAAGAAGGTTCCCGGTTCGATCCCGGGGTCAGGCGGGGGCCTTTCTGTGTGAAGTTTGTATGTTCTTCCCGTGCATGCGTGGGTTCTCTCCGGGCACTCCGGCTTCCTCCCACAGACCAAAAACATGCTCATTAGGTTAATTGGTGACTCTAAATTGCCCCTAGGTGTGAGTGTGAGTGTGAATGCTTGTGTGTGTGTGTTGCCCTGCAGTCGGCTGGCGACCGGCTCAGGGTGTACCCTGCCTCTCGCCCGTTGACAGCTGGGATAGGCTCCAGCCCCCCCCAACCCCGAAAGGGATACAAGGGGTATAGAAGATGAATGAATGAATGAACTTTTACATGTGACCTGAAATGACTGTTGGCCTTATGCTCCATCTATTGTGCATTCATTCCTGTTTAATCTGACCAAATATTTCACATCGAGGAGGCAACCACCTTGTGTGCCTTCATATCATTTAACCGTGGACAAAGTTTCTTCCCACCACGTCAAACTGAAAGTAAAATTCACACAAGACAGGATAAAATACCAGTCTTGAACTGTCTTCAGGGTCAGACCTCTAATATCAAACTCTGGTGTATGAGCTCTGTCCTTTCAGCTGAAACTTGGTTCACGCTGAACGTCTGATTGCTCTGTAAACCTCTTCTTATTCATTATTAAATAGTACAAAGACAACTTTGTCCCATCAACTTTTATAGAAAGGTTTCTCACAGGAAATAAGGGAATTTCCACCACAAGCAGATGGCAGAAATTCTTAGTATAATGTCAAATTAATAAAACAAAGTAGTGAAAATCAGTAATTCCTTAATGCCAAGGAATGGGGCATGTAACAGGAATGACAACATTGCTTGTATGATATATGTAGAAGTTCTTGAATAATATTTGTTTTACATAATAAACACATGAATTTGTTTTTGCAGTAACAATTTGATGCTTACTCTTGCCAAAAGACAGTCAAGTGGTGAAGCCCCCTGAGCTGCTGGCCTGGGATCAAATCCCAACAGAGCGTTGACTGTCTCACTTACACTGCCTGCCTGTCTGTGGTGCTGCCTGCCTGAATAAATAAAAGATTGGAAAAAGATTTGTCCATTGCACAATGCCAATCCAATGGAACTAAAACAGCATCAAGACCACTGCTAGTAACCCAGATAAATAAATAATGCGACTTCTGTTAACTGAAAAAAAGGCATGAGCAAAAAAGGAAAATAAAGGTTCAACTGAGCAAGTGATGGTAAATTCAGCACACTGTTGATAAACTAATGTACATTAAGAAGTCATGTGGAAATACAGTTCCTTTAAGCATTCTCATGTAGCTGTAACTGTACTGGCCATCCAAGGCACATTGTCAGTCATTAATAATAAAACTCAAAGACAGCATCAGGTGTTTTGTCTGTAATACAGATACACTGTACAGTCGTATTATTAATACGTGCAGCGTGTTGGAAGGGATGCCTAAAATATGTGTGTCAACAAAATACTCAGCAACTCGAGAGAATTAGCTTTGGCCTCTTGACGCTCTGTTTCAACTCATTCTCCATTAAAGATTTTTGGATGTGAGTTTGGGAGGAGTGGTAAAATGTTTATTTCTCAAGCACCACTCATCAGAATGCAATCTGCCTGCGAGCCCTCAAATCTCCAGACAGGGACATCTAGAATTTGTAGCTCAGATTGGGACAGAGAGTGCCTCTGTCTTGAATCACAAGCCCGCATGCATACAAATAATTTGCAACAAGATGCATTTTGACAGAATAATAAGGCTGTGTGTTGGTGCGCGTGCACATACTTGTATAGCTATCTTTGTGAGAACCAATTGGAGTTTTAAAGGGTTTAAAGGGTTAGGTTAGAATTAGGGTTTGAGTTAAGGTGAGGGTAAGAGCTGGGTTTAAGCATTTAGTTGTGATGGTTAAAGTTAGGGTAAGGGGCAAGGGAATGCATTATGTCAATGAGTGTCCTCACAAGGACAGAAGTGTGTGTGTGTGCGTGTGTGTGTGTGTGTGTGGAGTGAAGACCAAGTTACACAAAAGCCTAATCTTTCTTTTCTCCTTCTCATTCTTTTGACATGGCAGCGGTCTGACAGATCCTCAACACTGCAGCCTATTTATTTAATCCCCCTCTCCTTTCTTCCTCCTGTCCTGTCAGAGGAAAACTGAAGGAGAACCACTTAACTCGTTTTTCTCTTTTATTCACCCACTGATGCATGCAGATAAAGAACAACATTTGCATCTTTCAGTCACACCCACATTAGACCTTATACTCTGACTGCCAAACAGCAGTTAGCAAAAACATATATCTTTTTACCTCTTCTTCAACTGTATTTTGTACGACTATACTGTAAGAGCAAGGTGCATGAATCTATACATAAATACATGCATAGCAAAATGATTAAAAAATCACTATTATATATGTAGTAAATATACTTACATGGAAACAAGCAGTACATGTGCAGGCAGACCCATACATACTGTATAGACATGCACATACGTATACCATGAAATATAAATCCAAATCTATATCCATTCATATGTATTCGTGCATATTTTCCATATACACATGGCAATAAGCACATCTATTTATGAGGGTCCTTTGCTCTAAGCCTGTGACAGGTTGTCACATTATATGCTGCTAGGACCAATATGGGAACATTATAGAGGCATAAAATGTATTAAAATATTCCTCCATCACATTTTTGTGTTTTCTACAATCAGTCATGAATTTCAGTTTCATCTCAGGCACGTGCATACATCCCCCCAGTGATTGTACGTTATCTATCTGATCTCATTGCCATTATCTCTCTGTGAGAGCCACGTTTTCTGATGTCTGCTCTTTCCGATAGCGATGTTGTGATTGCTGTCTTTACCTGTAAACCATGGCAGTCAGATAATCCTCCATCATGCTTTTTTGTCTGGAGCGAGTCTTGATTACAAGAGAGCTCATGTTTTACAAAATCTGAAGATAAAACAAGGATGACATTCTGTGTATATCATATTTAATTTGTTTTTCTAATGTATCGTCACACTTAAGTAAATGAATGATAACAGGAGTGGTAGTGTCCTCTACACCCACTGGAGCTCTTGGAGGGCAAAATAAGTGGTATTAGTATAAAGACAAAAATATACTTTAATACAATGGTAGGTTGAGGCATAAGGAATCCAATTCCATGCACTCTACTGGATGGTCAGAAATAAAAAACCTTAAATAAATATGGTCCAGTACATTATAAAAATACACTAGTATTGGTACAGTTTACAGTTTACACACAATGAACGCAAACCAATACGTAATGTAGCCACATTTTTAAATTAGATTTGCATGGAAATGAATAAATGAATAAACAGAACAAACTGTAGCCTATGCATATTTCTAACTCTATTTTACCTTCTCCTAAAATACTAGTAACACATTAATTCATTACAAGTGGACAAGTGGAGCCAGTCAATAAGCTGTACTCATGATTATTGTGTTGGCACTGAGAGGGAGGATAGAGACAGAGAGGAGAGACATGGAGGGAGGGCGATAGAGACACGAAGAGACGAGACGAGACAGTCAGACACCGATAGCAAAAGAGACAGAGAGAGTGCGCTGAATGCAAAGTGACATTTATATCTGGTCTGTGAGTGTGTGTGACTCTTTTTCAACTGCAATTTCTTTGCAGAAGAAAGACTGCTTTATATTCGGACCCACACTGAACATACTACTTCATTTCTTTTTTTTATTTTTATTAAGATCTCTCGTCTCTCTCTCTTTTGTCACCTCTCTTTGATTTTTTTTTCTCTCAGATTCGACCCTCAGAAGGGCTTTTGGTGCCAGCTCCTTGAGGGAGGAAAGACAAAATGCTTGGGAAAAAGCAAAGGGAGAAAGTACCCTCCTATGGAGCCAGAGGTAAACTTACACGTTCTAATTAAAATGGATTTCTGCTCAGTAGGACACAATTATAAATGCGTTTAATGAAACGTTAGAGAAAGAAACAAATAAAACAGAAAAATCAGCATCCTGACTGACAGTGCCAGCCTACTGTGGCCTCCATCGCTGTGGCAAAATTTCCCACAGGACCCAGCATTGGGGTGGAAGCTGTCAGCCAATCAGATCCAGCCAGAAAGTTACAACCTAATTATGAGGACTCAATAGTGACACAACACCCATGAGGGAGAGGATGGAGGATGGAGAGAGGAAGGTAGAGGGAGAAAATCCAATCCATAAATCTCTGTTCTGGCTACTTATTCCACAGAGGAGAGACCAGACCTGCAGACAATGAATCACACATTTGCTGGCACACGAAGACACACATGGACACAATTTGTCTTCCCAAATGTGATCACGCATGGCTAATGGCTGCACCTCAGTGTCACCTGTAATTAAACTGTATTTGAGTTTCCACCAGGGGGACAGAAAGAGAGGACAGGTGAGGAGATGGAGGGAACACCAAGGAGGGCAGACATGGGAGGTGGAGATGAGGGATGCACACAGGAGGGAGAGGGATAAAGGATCTCATGCATCCCTCATATGATTTTCATCCTCTCCAACCTCTCTTTTCTTTGCTCTGTTCATACCACCCAGCACTTAGTGGCCCTAAAGTCCTACCGAGGAGAAATAAACTAATCTAAAGATGGTGGCACATTATTAATCTCTCTCAACATCTTGTTTGCCTCCTGCTTCCATACCTTCTTTCTTACTTTCTAACCCCTTTTCCACTCACCTCCTCCTCCTTTCTCATGCTTCTGCACACTTTTTCTGCCAATTTCCATATGTTTTTCTATACTTTCTGTCTTCCCCATCTACCACTTATGGAATCCTGACTCGCCAACTTGTATTCTTCCCCTATTTGTTTTATTTCCTCATTCCATCTCCCTTACTCTCCCATCTACGTCTGCTCACCTATTTTGCTCTCACCTTTCCACTTATTCCATTTTTTCCCCCTCTTCTCTCTTCAGGCTCATGCATACCTCTCCAGGTACTACAGGGAACACAACGTGGAGCTGTCAAAGCTGCTGCATCGCCTTGGACAGCCTCTTCCCTCCTGGCTAAGAGAGGAGCTTCAGAAGGTCAGCGGCATTAAACTCTATGACACTCATCTTACTAGCTTGCAACTAAAGTTGAAATGTTTGGAGAGATTTACATCAGTGTATGCTGAAAGAAAATGTTCTTAAAGCCCCAGAAAACATGTTTTTTCTTTACAAGATTAGATTTATGTGACCAAATAAGCAACTATTTAAGTCTGAGTCTTAGTTATTACATTTAACTCTTAAAAAAACCCATCTGATCTCCTCCATCAGGTGTGTATGGTTAGAGCAGACGGTGGTGTTGCAAAGCTATTTTAGACCAGTCTTCAGTGTTATGACAGTCTTAACTTTGCTCTTAGATTAGTGTAATGCAATAAAGACAGGAAAGCATCCTGAACCTGACTGATGAGTTAGCAGCAGAATTTAGCCCTGCAACATTCACAAGCAGAATTTGTTCCAAATTGGCCCTACTCAAGGCAGTCAAGAACAAGACAGCTTTTTGCATCAAATGACTTTAGACATTGTCACAAGAGAGTGACACAGGAGTGGATTTTCATTCATGTCCCATCTCAGATCCCGACAGAGTAAAAAAATCAAAAACCTGTCTTGTCCCAGTCCCAGAAGAATGACAATCTCATCCCATTCCCTTGTTGTGCATTATCAATCTGCAGTCCACACATGTGATGCACTGGTCAGGTGGCTGACCAGTGCATCACATGAACTGCATTAGAACTGCATATTTATATATGTATAAAACTGACCCATTGTTATTATGAGTCTTGTCCCTTCCTAGTCATGTGATGGACAGTGACAGTGATGACATAAAGATGGACACAACACATGATTTAAATAACATTTTATTTGAAACTAAGACACAAACAACATCCTAAATGAATCTGCACTCTGTAAGTCAGGGTAACACAGCCTGCACAGGTGCAAAACACGAGTTAGATGGCTCCGCCCATCCCTACCTGCAGGTGGGCAAACACACGAAACAGAGGCTTTGTTCAGAGGCTGTGACAAACATGTATCTGAAGTCTGACAGTTAGTTCAGATCTTCATGAAACTGGGCCCAGATTTGATTGACAGTGCCGGCAACACGAGAATGCAACCCTTCATCAGTTATTTGATTTTGATTCCTGCTTCAAACCAGTGAGGACTCAAAAACACAAATGCAGAATCTCCCATGGCTCCCAAAACTGTTGCGACTTTGACAGAAATTGTTGTGTTCCTGTAGGACCCCACTGCTTACAGTAAGAAGCTGATTGTTAGAAGATGTTTTCAAAGTGAACCCATACAAAGCATGCAGCAAAAGCAGAATGTTTGGATAGATTATCAATGGACAAATATTGCTGGCTTTTAAGAAAGAAACGTCTTTTGAACTTGATCTAATCCTTGATTAATACTGTCAAGGTATTCAAAGCATGCACTTAAATGAGGCTTTGTAATGTAAGTGCAGTTGCTGACAGCTGTCTCACCTTGGTCCCTGCAGAGCTCTCTTTCTCCTGCAGTGCTCAACATTGTTTGCCTTTTTGTCTGAGGATTTGTTTGTGCTTCGTTTGTCACTGTTTATGAATCAGAGGGAGCCACCTGACAAGTCCGCTTAGGTTTTCCAGAACATTCACAGCAATCACAGCACGTTTTCTGTCTTTTTTCACGGTTGGCACATCAATCAATAGGCAAACGACATGGAATTAAATTACTTCTCCTCTCTTCTTTCCCTCTTCTCTGTTTCCCTCTCCATCCCCTCCCTCTGTTTACGGCTTTCTGAAGGTTAGATAACCTTTGCATCCATGAACCGGGGTTAAAGGTCAAGGGTTCAAAGACCAGGAAGTGACCAAGAGCACCTGACCTTCAGATGCACTGTCTGTGTCCTTTTAGTGAAGGTGAAGGCAAGGACTGGGCGCCTTGTTTCACCAAGGAGCTGTGACACTGCTGAAGGGAGCAGAAGTCAAGAAACTTTGTTGAGCTGAAACTGAATACTTGAAAGGATGAGTGCATGAATGGATGAATGAGTGGATGGATGGATGGATGAATGGATGGAGGAAAGACAGTTTCAGGTGACTCAGACAGCTCTGAAGAAAGTGGGACTAAAAGGAAGAACCAGAGAACTATGGGACACAAGGAGCACTGGGCAAGTCTTTGATTCTCAACCCCTGTTCTGAACTCTGGTACACTGTTGTGCAGACCTGCAGTGACTTTAATGGTTATTCCTACTATTATTACTATTATTGTTTTATTTTCACCTTTGATTTAAGATGCCAGAACAGCGCTGGTCAGCTGTGCGTGGTTCCCATAGAGATGACTTTGCACTAAGTTCTGTTTCATGTACCTCCAAGACAAAAAGAAAAAAAAAAGAAATGCACCCTATGTGGTTTTGTCTTCCTTTTTTGGGGGGGAGGGGTTTTTTTTGTCTTTTTTAATCACAATGAGACTGAATAGGGAGGATGAGTGCATAGACTCAGGGTGAGTGGCAGGCTGTTATTTTCCATGCTAGGTTTTCTTTGTTTTTTGAGTTAATTTGTTCAAATGAAGCTAGTTTCTGGTAGACGTGCTAGCCTTGTTCACCCTTAGAGATGTCACTTGCGGCTTTCACTGGAAAGTATGGACTGGAAATGAGTCACTGAAGCAAGATGCATCGCCTGCTCATTATTTTCCTGTGACAAGTCATGCAGAAGAACGCCGTGTCCATTTAGCAGAGCACGAGCGCTGATGATTTCACTGCTCAGGACTGAGGAGACATGAGTGTGTGGTAGGGATATTGACCAAAATGAGGCTAATGGATATGACACTTAATTCCAAGACCCTTTAAGTAGCTATTGCAACCGCAGGCAATTTCTGTTTTGTCAGCGTCTCATTTGAGTCTCAGCCTCCTTTTTTTTCCTTTTTAAAACCAGTGGCCTACGTTGTTGATCTTCAATTTGAATGCAAAAAAAACCTAAATGTCAAACACAGAAACCAAAATTAAAGAAATGGATATGAATGACAACATAAGATGTTTTTTTTTTCTCAATGTTCAAGAACAGATGAACCATATTGTGCAGGGACACGCCTGCACACATACACACCCTTGTGAAGTCACATGATCTTTGGCCTAAATAGTTGACAATAGGCTGTTTGTCCTCTAAGGTAAGTGAAAACGACAAGCATGACAGTTAGCTATTTGAAGAAGTTGTGCCTGTCAGGTGTTGCATCAGTCACCATGAACTGACCTAGTGTACAATAATGTTCAGTTCAAACAACAAGGTATTTTGCTATTCCTGTTTTAATAAGAAATGTGCAGAGTACACAACCTCATGTCAGGCAATGCTGTTACACAAACTTGTCAAGACAAGGCAGACATTCACACCATGTCCTATTTGCTCTGCATCCTAAATTTGGCCACATGATGATGGATGTAACAGTGAGGTATGTGAGTATGTGAAGAAATTCCATTATATATCATCTCAGAGCCTTGCAGTGTTAATACTTGTGACACATGATGCATTAGTCCACAATGCGTACAACCCTGAATCTAAATAAGTTTGGATGCTGCATAAAACACAAATAAAAACAATCATTGCAATCATTTGCAAACAAACTGTGTTCACTGACAGTGGTTTTATAAAGTTTTCCAGAGTAGTAAGATATCCTTTATACAATCACGTGTTCACAGAGTGGTGAACCTGGCTCCATCCTTGCTTGTGAACGACTGAGCCCTTTGAGAACTGTGGATTTGGCCCTAGTACACTGAAAGTATGTTAGGAAAGGATCTTATATTGAACAAAAGGAATGATTACAGCAAGCAGAACCTGTTTCAGTGTTCACATGGACATCTGCATGTCATTTTAAGATGGACTTGAAAAATTGTGCACCTATCCTTCAAGGCACAACATGGTAATCAGACACATATCAGTCAGTGTTAGAGGGTGTGGGGTTTGATTTATTACAGGGAAAGATTCTAGGTGAGATCATATTTTCAATCTGCTGTTAAGCCATTTTTTTTCTCTGATCATAAAATGTAAAACATTTGCAATAAACCTTGAATGTGATGGAGGACTCTGACACTACCCAAGCAGCAGGATATGACATTTAGCCATGGAGTCCATCAGATTTATGCCTCAGGCATCTAAACAGCACCACAGTCCAAACAGGTCTGGAAGATCAGACTGGAAGACAGTACTGGATGAGAAATCAATAAAAACATCTATGTATGACCAAGAGGCAGGAATGAAGGAGTGAACATCGGAGCGAGAACACACAATCTGAAAAAATACATATTTGACTCTTTTTAAGGAACCGTTTAACGATTTCTTTGCACTCACAGAATGCTTTTTTGGCAGATATGGATGAAAGCTGAAATATACAATATAGCTTCCCATAAATCATCGTCTTTATCTACAGTAGCTCCATCCCTGCAGAAGCCCTTCGTGTTTGTAAGGAGCCAGAACTGACTAATGATTAAATAATTTCAGGTATTCCAATTATGGCTCATTTACAAGCCATAACAGATGATTGATCTTTATTGCAGTCACCAGAGTAATAGCAGGAAAGCATTCAGTGTACTAATTAAGTCTCAAGTGTGCATATATATAAAATAGCAATTAGTTTGGATTTATTAGGATATGATATTATAGCTGTAATGTTTTTGTTTGTTTGTTTGTTTGTTTGTTTGTTTGTTTGTTTGTTTGTTTGTTTGTTACAGCATACAGTAGGTTAAATAGATGGGCTCATGGGCTCAGTTCTCCCAAACAACTTTTTGAGATTGCACTTTCAAAGATTAAAGTTTAAAAGAGAGACCATGCTCCAGATGAGGGTAGGATACTCAAGTGTGGCAGATGCAGATATAATCAGTCTAAAAGTAACACAAACCACGCGTCTATAAACATTCAAGCTGCTGGAGGAAGGTGTTTCTAGCAGCCAATTTGATGTGCATGAGATCACTCTCATTCAGGTTTAATCACTATCTTTAGATCTTTGCCAACTGATTTTCCCAAGTGTTGCCATACTTTTAGGGATGGAAACAGATATGAGTAGAAATAAATCATCCATGTATAATAAGACCTTCTGTTCTGCATCACTGCTGGTGACATCTAATATAAGCTCATTAGTGCAGAAAGCTATAGCTGGAGGCGCAGTGGGGATAGCAAAATGTAAAGGACAAAAAAGGGGGCAATGCTGTCTGGTTCCTCTAATTATTATTTTAATGTTTATGCACAACATTTAGATTTTTGTAACTGAATAATTAAAATCAGGACACATTACAAACGAGTTGTGTGTGTGTGTGTGTGTGTGTGTGTGTGTGTGTGTGTGTGTGTGTGTGTGTGTGTGTGTTTTGTACTGATAATTGCAAACATTATGAAATTCAAGAACACTGATAGTAATTTAAAAAACGTGATGTTTAATCATGCATGTTGAAAATAAGAACAGTTTTGGATTTTTCAGACTGTTTACCATTTTGCATGAGCTCCGGGGATTTTGTAATGTGGGACAATGACCATAGGAGGGTGCTCTCAGACAGTAAGGACAACTGTGTTCTAGCTCATGGCAGTTCTTGGGAGTTCAGAC
Organism: Chaetodon trifasciatus; assembly: GCA_037975065.1. NCBI lineage: Eukaryota > Metazoa > Chordata > Actinopteri > Chaetodontiformes > Chaetodontidae > Chaetodon > Chaetodon trifasciatus. The sequence goes on along the minus strand of JBBMOE010000032.1, from coordinate 2,804,016 downwards.
AATCAATTTAGCAGATGTAAAACAAGATAAATTATGAGTTGCAGGTTGCGGATTTGCTCCCATAAACAACCCCCCGCCACATGCTGTGCCTTCTGTGCTCATTAGTTAAATGTATTATCTGCCTCTGTGTTCATGTGTGTGCGAAAATACCTTTGCATAACTACCATTGTGCAACCATCGCATCTGGTTGATACATAATTCAGTTTTGATTAAAAACTGTTGTGTAACGTCACTGTGCTTCATCAAAACTCTATGAGGGCGAAAAGGGAGAGTTTCAGAGGTACAAAGGCAGTAATGCATGATGACATTTTATTCTCAGCGACATGGCTCATAAATTACTCATAAATTCAATATTTTAAAATGAAGTGAAGGCACAGCCACCGTGGGAATGACATTAGTCACCACTTTCAGAGCCAGGCAAGCTCATACTTATTATGATGCCTTTCAACATCATTTGAAGCGGTGTCTGATGGTACTGTATGCATTTTGATAATACAATAAGTGGCAGTTATCATTATCTCACTTAAGTCCATATGTGAGTGCAACGTAACAAATAACAAGCAACAAATCAGAATTACAGAAGTCAGTCTAATGTGATGGTTTGACCACAAGATGGTGCTATTCTGTTGGATGTTAAGACCTACTGTGCTGATATAAACACTATGTCCAGGAAGTATTTGGCATTTAGTAAATGTACAGCAAATACAGTGCATTGATACAAGAAGCAAAGGTAAAACAATAACTTTTGAAATATTAACATATTTTGAAGTGCTTGAGGTATTAAATACAAATGCTGGAAAGATGGGGATACTTTTATGGATGTTGCCAAGATGTCATGCAGCTTCTCACTGTAACAGTTGGTCGCAGTTCTCGAATGTGTGTCAAGTCAGCGTGCCATGTTTGCCTTGTAAACGAGGGCAACTCAGTAAATGGCTGCCATTCCTGCACACAGTGTGTAGGTGTGTGTGCATACACATTGTCCAACATAGTGGTGCTCACTTTGACAGTTTGCAGTCAGACACAAACCTGAAAGAGGTCTGCCAGTTCCAGCTGCTGTCACCTTTCACATGTGTGGAAATGACGGAACATGTAAAACAAAGCACAACAACCACTCTGAAAGTATAAACAGTAACAACAAAATGCTTTTACACAAAAAGATTATTAAGTGTCTTAACTAAATCCACGACAGACTCAGACTTTTTACAAAATCTACCTTTATGAGGAATTGTTACAGTACATTAAAATATAACACACGGTCAGTAAACAACAAATAAGAAGGCAGTGTATTGTATTATCTGTTCTGTGTTTCTTCAAGTGTACCAGATTCTGTCTTCAGAGGTGTCAAAACCTTGACAACACTAAACTATGCCACCAGAGACAAAATAACATGAATTAACAGTGCGAATATGACAAATCAATTCTGTTGTGTGCTTTGATTCAGAAACACTTCAGTTCCTTCCTTTCTCTGCAGCACTGTGATGAAGACAAATACTGATTGGAGATAAATTAGAAATGCCTGAGTAATTACTAAGACCTGATATCTGCTTTTTACACAGTAAAACAAAGAACACAATGGAGAGACGTTTCTTGAACAAGAATGAAATGAGGTTGAAAGACATATTTCCCTTTGGTAAATGTCAATATGACTAGAACACTTAACACACAAGCACTGAATATCATGCATTAAGTACCTAAAGGGGGGTTCTTGGTGCAAGTCTGCAAATTCATGTCATGCCATTACTTACTATGTATGCATATGTGCATGCATGTATACTGTATGTTTTTTTTTTTAACACTATGGTCCCTTTTCAACATGTTTAATCACATATTTCATACCATAAATTACAATATGACAAAGCAAGCACAGAAATCATTATTTTGATGAAATAAAAAAACATTTTAGTATGAAATGTCACAAAAGATATTTAAGTTACGCTGTTTTCTTGAGGTGAGATTCAATACCATCCAAAATCTTGCCGCTCTTGAGAATATTCAATCATTAAAATAAGTGCTCATGACATGGATGAGAGCAAAAGACATCCTCTCTTCCTCTCTCCAAAAAATATAAAAGGTTTCTAGAGGAAAAAGTCCACCATTGCCTTGTCCTCTCCATTTGAACGTCAGGTTACAAGTTACATGACTGGATAATCAGGTCATAGCATCATGACAGTTATTCATGGAGGAAATATATTGTTGTATCACTTATCACCTGACCAAACGAATCAGTCTTTTGAGAGTCAAGAGGTCAGTTGTCACCTTTCATCGCCTTTTCTCTTTTCTGTCATCACGTCCAATCACCTTGCGTATCCAGGAGCTGAAGGCAGAGACTTTGGTGTAGACGCCAGGGGACTGTTGTGTCCGGCAGGCATGGCCCCAGGACGTGACGCCATAAACCACCCAACCCCCTCCAGGACGCTCACACACCAGTGGACCTCCACTGTCACCACGGCAACTGTCCACACGCCTCTCCGGCTGGATGCTGCCAGCACAGAGCATGCGGCTTGTGAAGGCACCATGGAAGTGTTCCTGGCAGTGACGACGGGGAAGTAGGGAGATGGGTGCCTGCTGCAGGGTCTTGGAGTATGAGCGGCCTGAGAAAGAGAGAAAGCCTTAGCTTAGAATGAAAGCATTGAAAGAGTGCCTCTGAGCATCTATGTGGTTATTAGTCAGAGGTCAGAGACTGATTAGTTGATTCATGCTATTGAAGATTGAAATTCTACATTTTACATTGAGCCTCAAAGCTTTTCAGTAATTTAATATTTGTGTTCTAGCCATGCAAGCACCATGGCTAAATGTCAGTCGGCCTATCACTTTGGTCCTCTAGCACCACCAGCAGGCTGACATTTGGCATAGCTTGTTCATGATCCTTAGAGGAAGAAATGTACAATCTTTGGTTCCCTGACCTTTCAAGTAGTTAACGGTAGATATCATTGCCATCGACCTCAGCTGCATTTTGTGTTTGGTGTTAATTAGCAAATGTTAGTCAACTGAACTAAGATGGTAAACATTACACCTGCTGAGAATCAATATGCTAGTACAATAAGATTATCACTGTGAGCATGGTAGCATGCTGACATTAGTATTGCTGACAAAGCATGACTCAAAGAGCCACTAGCATGGCTGTTGACTCTTAAAGTTGCAAAAGGGTTTCCGCTGTAACCGCTGACCTGTTTGAATCTTTATACTATTTTCAAATTGTTTTGACATTTGTTGATGTGAAGCACACGGTGTTCCCGTGTGCAGGATTTGTTATAAACATTTTTTTTTTCATGTTTGCTGTGCCTTGCCAACAGGCAGCAGACTCCCCTTGGCTGAACCTCATTTATCACATTCTTATCAAAGGCTCTCTGCTTTTTTGTCAAACAGAGGGCTCTAATTTAGAAATTAATCAATTTCAAGGTTTCTGGCAGTGTAAGAGAAGCTGTTCTTCTATTTCATTGTGGTTCCCATTACATATCTTTTCCCGTGTCTCCATTCATGCAGAAATTTGCTTCAGCTGATACAAATGCTGTCACTCGTCACTTTTTTTCAGTAAGGAGCTTCACCCTGTCACTAAAATGTCTGCAGAGGTTCAAACCATCCCCCCATATCGTATACTGCTGTGTGTGTACGTACATGCATTACTCACGGTGTGGGGACATAACTCTGTTTAAAAATTGTGGGGACTCACCTTCCTTATGGGGACAAAACACAAGTCCCCAAAATGGAAATCATTACATTTTAGGGTTTAAGGGTTAGGGTTTGACAAGTAGTGGTTATGATTAGTCATACAAGTCTATGTAAGTATAGAGGTACAAGCGTGTGTGTGTGTGTGTGTACATGTATTCCTCACGTTGTGGGGACGCAAATATGTTAACGCAGTCACATTGTAGGGACTAGCCTCACTTGTGGGGACAAAATGCAGGTCCCCATAATGTACATCATTAAATTTTAGGATGAAGGGTGAGATTATGGTTATTGTTAGGATAAGTCTCCAGGAAATTAATGTTTGTCTATATAATCTCCCCAACAATTCTGAAAACCTAACATGTGTGTGTGCGTGTGTGTGTGTGTGTGTGTGTGTGAGATACCAGAGTGGCAGATAGCCAAATGCAAACAGCTGTACAAAGCAGACATCTTGCCTTCACTTAAATAGCCATTATGTGCGTCACACACTCCAAATAGCCTCTGTGTTATCATCACACATAGGTAAACTAATAAAAACACTCTCTCCCACACACATAGCTACACACACTCACACGTGAATTCAACCGACATTAAGAAAAATAAGACACTGGCTTCTCAACAGGGAGTGTGTGTTTTTTGCATAAGCGTGTACTGTGACCTTCTGTAGCCCTTTGTGACTAAGTGGCTATGATGAATGACATCAGCATGTAATTTAAAGATCACTAACAGATGTGTGTCCATGTGCACGGTCAAGTGTACAGACAGACACAGAGCAAGTCAAACAAGTGTAATTTACTGGTGGCGGATTCACTTCTACATTATCAGCATTTGCACTTGACCTTCAAAATAACTCGCATATGGAAGGAATATGTGTGGTTACAGTATATGACTGTTTTACTGTCTGTCCCAATGTACAATAGACTTCATACAGTATATAACATGATGTCATGGTTTGAACCTCCAGGGCCACCGTATCCACACACCCTCACCTGTGTCACCCCAGCCAGTGATGTGACAGTTGCGGGCTTGTTTGAGCACCCTCTCTTTCTTCATGGGCAGACAGGCGGGAAGAACATGACGGCTGAATGACACACACTCTCCAGGCATCTGACCCACCGCCCCCGGTGACAGACGAACCAAGGCCAGGTCGTAATCGTTGCTATGGGAGTGGTAACTTGGGTGGAGGACAATCTGATCAACGGCATACTCCTCTTCGTATTCCTCAGGGACGAGGGAGTGGTAGTCACCCACTCTAACTTTGTACTGCTTGGTGCTGTTTCCATACCTGCAGAGAGGAATAGAGGGATGGATCAACAGAAGCTGTTAGACAGAAGGTGTCTGTGTGTGTGAGCAATCCCACTGCTGATACATAAACCATGAGCAGTAAAATTATGAGCTCTGGTGGACGTTACCTCAGAAATAAGTCATCTAGAGCTGGAAAACTTAGTCAGACAGTCCTAAAATCTGCACCAGTTGCCTGTAAGCAGTGGAATAGACTTCAAGTTTTTTCTAAACATTTAAGGCTTCACAGGATTGTTCTCCCAGCCATGTTTTGGATATCTTGGCCCTTATGAGAAATAGTGACATACTCATGCAGGGTGACCAGGTGGTCACCTTTGGAAAGCAGTATGACACATACATATGAAAACATTTTTTTTGTTTTGATCTTTCCTTGCAATAATCTAATATTTTCTGCAGTCGGCTGGCGACCGGCTCAGGGTGTACCCCGCCTCTCGCCCGTTGACAGCTGGGATAGGCTCCAGCCCCCCCCAACCCCGAAAGGGATATCAGGGGTATAGAAGATGAATGAATGAATGAATCTAATATTTTTGGACCATTTTTTAGACTTTTCTTGTTTATTTTTAGTTAAATTCTGTATTTACTTTCCCCTTAAAGACAGTCCTGAATCAGCAACATGGTCTCTCTCCACTGTACCTCCTATCCTTCTTCAACACAACAGTGTTTTAATGCTTTTATACATTCTTTGAGGGCTGTACTGTCATTCAACGCTTCATTCACAACACTGACATTCCACACCAACATTCAAATGCTGCACAGCTTCTTCTTCTTTTTTTTTTTTTGCATGTCTATGTTAAGGCTCTGCTGCCTCTCCCTCCCTTTTCTTGTGTCTCCCTGTGTTTTCCCCTCTCCTTTTGTGTCATGTTAGTCCCCTTGTTGTGGTTATGTCTGTCTATGTGTGTGTGTGTGTGTGTGTGTGTGTGTGTGTGTGCCTGTGCCTGTGCCAGGGCGGTTCTTCCTCCATCTACTAATCGCCTACACCTGATTCCTGCTATTTTCTGGTATTATCCAGAATTTTGAATTGTTTGCTCAATATCTGCCTTCCTTGGTCGCCCAGTGCCAGTTCATGACCTGTCAGCCTGGTGACTCCACTTCTACTTCCATTTAGACGGATTGGTTCTCTTGCCTAATAATAACAATCCACTGCAATAAATCTCACATCAGCCTTAACAGTGTATTCATTCAATTTAAACCTTGTCTTTCTGCACAGTTGCAGTTGAAGATTAGGCTACCCAAATATAAGCATTGTACTATTTGTAGAATTAGGTTGCAGTGGTGGCTGCGTAGGATTGTTTCCAATTCGTGTGATCCAACTTCCAAGTCAAAAAGTCAGAATTCATTGAAAACAGATAGATGTAATCATTTCCAAAATATACAACATGTTTCATCTGAGGAAATGCTCTGCTTCGATCCATATTTGTTGGCGTTCAGCCTTTCAAAAAGAAAAAAAGCTTCATTTGAATACCTCAACAGAAGCTTTGAAATGTAAAAAAACCAGTTCACTTTAAATCATAACTAAGAAAGGGTTGCACACTGCTTGCACCGCTTCGAGGGGCTAAACAAATGGAAACTTGGACAGAGAATGAGTTTAGGCAAGAATGATAACAATAAATCTTTCAGTGTGCTTTTGTTTATGCTTTTATGTGACACATAGGTTAACATAATGAAGTGTTTTGCACACTTTCCATTTACTCGTTGGAGATGTTTGGCCCTTTTCAAAATGTAGTGGGAGAAAAGGAGAGGAGAGCAGGGTAAGTCAGGGACAGAGACAGGACCAAAGGAGAGGGAGGGAGGGAAGAAGAGAGGAGTGAAAGAGGGAGGCCTTTCGATGGAGCCAAGTGTCTGTGTCCAGTTACAACTGGTACAGTGTTTCCGGAAAGATCTCCTGACCTGGGAATGCCACGACGTTTCTGGCAGAGCAGAGACACTGCTGACCAGTCATCTGTGTACAGTACATGCCCATCTACTCATACAGACACACACACACACACACACACACACACACACACACACACACACACGTTTGGAGCTAGACTGGTGCGTGAAGTGACACCCAAGTTACCTTTCACACATTGTTGTTGTAGCTAAAAGCAGTTAAAAATCTGCTGGAGTTCTGTTACTGTTAGCAAGCCCCCAGTTGTACAGCGACAAGGTATAAATAGGTTTAAAATGTTGACACTATGTGACCACTGACCAGAGGTCAATTTTTATGAACCTACTAATGGTAGTGTAAGCGATAAGGTAATGCAATCGTGTTAGTTATGTTCAATGGTTGCACCTTAACATGTCTTTATAAAATCATCTCCACTTGTGTGCACATTACAACAGGCACCAGTGTGTCTCCATCGCTGTAGCATGAGAGTAATTGTTTGTTTGTTGCTGTGTGCTGTGTGAGTATCAGCCTATTTTGGTTTCCATATATGAAAGGTGACACTCTTGAGTCGGAAGTCCCTATCTTGGTCTGCGTGCTCCGGCTTGCATGCAGCAAATTACTTCTCAAAGCTGTCATAGCCGAAGCAAACAGGTTGGAGCTCTGAAGGCTGATATGTGATCAGGCTGTACTTTGTAATAGCTGACCTTTCTTGTCTGCTTGCAATGTCCATAGTAACAAATATCCTACGCATAGAGCTAAAAATATCCTTTATAATGTCTATCATTTAGAAATGTGTGGTATTTAGGTGCGCACTTACAGTACATTTAGAAGAAATAATAAACTGTTATACTTGGAAGGAGTTGTGCTGTGCATGTGCTGTGTCATGTGTCAATGCGCAGCACACTGTTGTCAGTCTGGCTCTGACAGATGAATTCCACAACCTATTATCAGTCATTAAAAATCATTCATATAAAAAGCAAAGCCAGAGGCAGTAAATGAGTAACATATAAATAACCACATAAACCACATAATTACTTTGTTTCAATAAAGCCTATCCTTTACTCTTGCACAAGCTATAACACATACCCACAAGAACACTGTTGAACAATCAGACAGTGTCATACATGAGAAATATTACTATGGCTATTATAGCAGCTACTGAGCTGTTTTAAATGACTTATCATTATTAGTAGAGAATCATCATTTCAATCTAGTTACTGCAATCACGGCTAAATATTCACAGTGTTTGCATGAATCAGTCCCAGAAGTCCTGATTGCTACATCCCACGAGGTTTTAATTTGTAGCACAGTAGAGCACATCTGTGTGCTTCCTGTGTGTGTCATTGAAAAGAAGGGGATGGAAGGGTCACATGGCAGAGTGGAGGTTCCTGTATGAGGAGTATAACTCTGACAGTGGAAAGCGAGCCTGGGAATGGCTCGAGAAATGGTAGTGGAAAGGATTTAGTGAATGACCTCTTCCTCTCTTTAATGTGGAAATATCAGGATTTATAGTGGTGGAGCTGCCGGAGCCTTTAAAGAGCTCTGGTTTTCCTACCAAACCAGAAGCTTGGAATTAATATGTGGCAATGCAACCAAAAGATATTATCCTGAATATACAGCCTGACAGCCTTACATGTACTGTATAAATATCAGATGCAGACTTTAGGGTTAGTGCTCTCAAAAACCTGTTTTTTTCTGTTCTCTGCTTTATGCATTATGTGATGGATTTCATGCTGGTGGTGCCATGTGGGGCCCCCCAGACCAGATGAAGTAACTCTTGCTGACTCCCTGCCTCGTGCACCACAGCCAAACCACCACTGATTACTGCTCACATTGCTGAGGTTCACATATCTCTGTCAGACTTGAATATACTGAGGAAGTAAATAAGCTGTGTAGCTCAGGTGTATCTCAAACTACAAGCAGAGGCAAGGGTATGCATAAGGACATCCGCATATCCATGAATTAAGACAACTTCAAAATTCACATTCACAGTGAGGTTAGAGCACTAAATCACTGCATGTTTCAATCGTACGTGTGTTTATTTCTTACTGTATGTTTCTGTGTTTCATTTTTAGATTTTAGGTGGGAACTGCAAAGCCCGTTGGGGAAGCAAGCACAAGGTAATGCAGACCGACCAGCACTGTGGATATGAGGAGAAGAGCTGTGGCCAGGACAAGAGGGAAGAGGCCAGTAAACAGATAAGTGAAGGAATGTTATGATTTCCTGGCTGGCTCTATGTCGACTATTCCCTCTCTGTCTGTGGGTTTGGATCACAAAACTGTCCATATACAGCACATTGGCCTACTGGGCAGACTTGGACTTGGGTTAACATTTCTGATTGTCAGGCTGGATTTATTTGCCTGAACTGCACTATAATCTTAATTTATTTGGGGTTTTTTTTAATCTCATCTAGACGTCTTAATCTGTGTTATGTTCTTAGTTTTCCAGCATTTATAGTAGATTGTCCCCACTTATGATTTTATCCAATTTAGTAATTTCATTCCTTGAATATTTTTATTCCATTGTTCTACTGAACCTGCTGCATGACATCAACTGGCTTCAGAAAACTGAACACGATATTTCAAACTGTGAGACATACACATGTGTGTGAGCAGATGAGGGTGTGTGTGTCTGACCTCTTGAAGCAGTGTGCTGAGGTGAGGACCCAGCAGGTGTCAATGAGAGTCGCTCCACACACCAACCTCCCGTCGCCTCGAGATCCTCGCAAACGAATTGCAGCCTGCCAGGGCCAGCCCCCCCTTCAGACACACAAACACGCAGCCGAACATGCACACAAACACATCAGCAATTATAAAACTGCACAAAAAACTTCAAATGCACACAGAGCCTTAAACAGGTAGTCAACATAGTAACACATACAGTATATTCTAACCAAATATGATTTATGTGATTATTATGTGACACTAAACATTAGTATATCTGGCTGACAGAATTAGTTTACATGCAGCATTTTAAAGTGTAAACATGCAGGATATCATCTAAACATCCACACACAAATAAATGCTCAGTATGAAACACATCCTTTGGTTTCACATCGACCCATAGATATGACCGCATGCACTTTTCCCAAACACTCTTTGTCTCTCTCTATCATATACACACTCACACACCCACACACACACATAGCAAGACAAAGTCACAACCACAGGATTTTCTTGTTTAGCTCCAGTTTTTCCATGTTGGCCGTGTTTCTCTTTAATGTAAATCCTTCTAGATGACATTTAAAATTGACATTTTCACTCATTTGCATGCTTCAACTCACCCCTATATAATATATGCTCATGTTTGCAAGTACATAAAGTTGGTTACTTCTGTGTCTGTAGCTTCACATCAGCTGTTTTCCATCAAAGACTTGGTGATTTGAAAATGTGCCCAATATTCTTTAGTCTATAGGTCTCTGGCAGGCGCTCTTCAGGTTTCATTAATCCCTCTTGTCCCTTCCAGCTTACCTCAGAGAGTTTTCTCCTCCTATGATTCGGCGCTGGCGAGTGTGTTTGAGCCGCAGACCGCAGATTGAGTTGACAGGGTCTGACAGAGACAAAAGAGGAAGCATTGGGTGTGTATACGTGAGAGTATGTGGGAGGCTGATGATGGTTAAACCATACATTTAAGCTCATATGTTGCTCTTACTAAATATTTAGACTGGGGGAAAAACAATGATGTTTGAAATTCATCTTTTACCACTGCATGTCAAGTAAACCTAAAGTTAAGTAAATAAAATAAATGAGAGATCATTTTCACAGTCTGTGTGTGTATGAGGTTAAAATCCACAAACTTTCAGTGCTTTTTCAGAAGATGTAATTTATCATACTGAAGAGACGAAACACCCTCCTGCACTGGTTTGACGTTCCACAGTATGTGCATGTGACACATGGAAGTAATAGCATATGTGCAGGTAACGGATAGTGTTGTATGAGTGTGCCCTGATGTGTGACAGACAGGGTGAAGCAATAACATTGCTCTCTCCATTTTAGCATCTGGACACACACACACACACACACACACACACAGAAGTCCCTCCTGCTTTCCTGAAACTTACCTCCTAGTGTTTCTTTAGCACTCGTTTTCCCATTTTCAGTGTGTGTTTTCAGTGTATGACATATTGGAAAGGTTGTCTAAACACACTATAGTATGTTATATATACAGTATAGTATTTATATAGTATATATAGTATAAAATGGAGCATCTGCATGCTCAGTGAACATGCAGATGCTCTGAATAAATCTCAGGAGCTCCATTTTCTTTCAGAGCCACAAAAAAACCCAGACCTCACTGACCTTTGACCTCTTTGTAGGTGGGCTGTGATTCGCCGTAGTCACAGATGACCCCAGCGTCCTCACTATGGCGACAGTTGTGTGTGCCTGGTGTCTGTTTGATGCAGTCTGCTAATGACCGCTCCTCGCCGCTGCACTTCACATTGTCCACGTGGATGGGCCCCATCCCTTCCCCAAAGTACGCCATCACCCGGGCTTTCGCCACCCCACTGGGGAGGATGGACAGGACACACTCAAAATTATATCAAACTGGAAAACTGTAGCTCGTAGTACTTTTTTGAAAGCTTTTCACGATAAAAGCAATTAATATCAAAAAGGGAAGCAATGAATTCATGAGCAACAAAATTAAAAAAACATTAGCAAAAAAAAAAAACAGCGAGAAAAGCAGGGGAATTTAAGTTAGTCTTAAGAAGGTTTCGATGAGGTAAATTATTCCAAACTTCTCTAGCAAAGATGCCAAATGCTGAGAACATCCAGATTTGCCAGAACGAGAGACATTAATTCACTGTGGACACAACAATTCAAAAATGCATTCAGAGGCTTCACTGAGAGCCTGATAGCTAATACATAAATTTTATGTTAAATTCTTAACTCCACTGGTGGGCAGTGGAGAGAGACTCACACTGCAGAAATGTGCCCCTTGAACAAACTGAACTTCTTTGATTAAGTGATTAAAATTTTTTAGCATGCAAGTTTATTTATTCCAAATTACCTTTAATTGTCGCCAACAAAAAAATCAATTTGAATGCTTAGCTGCTACATCTTTCTGTCTGTGTGTGCATAAACTTCTAGACAGTGATGACGTGAGGATAGATGTTATTGTTTGGCATTCTCCAGCTGTGACACAAACCAGGTCAAAGCACTTTTACAATCTGATAATAACAGTATTTGTATCACGATCTCATCTCTGACTTTAATTAGCAACAAGCTAACACACAGAGGCCAGTGTGTTATGGTTGTGTGTGTGTGCCTGTGTAGGCTGTAACTGTGATTTTAATTAAGATTGATAGATAACTGACTGTGAGGATCTTATGTTGCATCCCTGGGGTTTGACAGGTGGCAGGTCTTGTATCCCCAATCCTCCACAGGGATTCTCAAGTCTCTCATTGAGACATCTAGCATTGTGTCTGTGTCTCCAATAGCTCCCTGAGCGGCATTTAGCATGCAAGGGCTGGACCTCCAAGTCACTTGGAGCTAAGCCTGGAGACTGACATAAAGCCCGCTTGGTGTGTTTCTGTGGAAACACACAGTTAACACAACATCAGTAAAAAAATGAAACACAATCTGCTCTGGATACTTAAAGGAAAGCCAAGTGTGTTCTCAGACATTATATATCATTTGCCGTCCATTTGCCATGAATTATCTGTTAAATTTTGGATGACCATTTTTCAAATGGAATTTTTGTTAGAGGCTCTGTTTTAAATATTTTAAGGGGGGATGAAAGAAAAGATGCAGCCAAGGTCACTTGAATGGGTCATGAGCTGCTGGCAATAGGTACGTATTTCAGTTTAAACAAACCTCAAGAAAGTCCTCAATCTAAGCAAAACCTCTTCTATTCCTGTCCCATGGAGACACACTTACGGTGTGACTTCATGAATTCATTTTGCCCTTTGAAACTGATATTATACCTTCACATACAAATTTGTGTGGCAGAAATAAAACAGCACAACACAAAAGTAAAATAAATGGCATTAAATTGTAGCAATATTAGGTTTTAGAGGTTTGTGCTAGCTTTTTTCGCGTGTGTGTGTGTGTGTGTGTGTGTGTGTGTGTGTGTGTGTGCACTCATACCCATGTATTACTCATGTTGTGGGGACATAAATCTGTTCAATCGGTCACATTGTGGGGACTCGCTACACTAAGGGTTACAGTTAGGTAAGTAGTGGTTATGGTTACAGTTAGGGTAAGTCTCCAAATGAATGCCATGTAATGTCCCCAAAAGTGATGAAAACCTAACGTGTGTGTGTTTCATGCAGCTCCTCACTCAGTATGACTCAAACTGGGGTCAGACCGACTTTGAATGCAATTTGTGTCAAAGTGTGTTTCTGCGTATATTTTGGTTTTATCACCCCCAGAGCAACCTCTAACCCTGGGGGACCTGCTGTGTATGTAATGGCCTTTCACCACACCCTGTGCAAGACAGAATGATGATCCTGACATGGCTTTTACACGCCTCCAACACGCTTCCTCTCTGTCTCTCACACTTATGCGCTCCAGATGTGGCTTTCATCTACACACAGATGTGTCACAGAGAATTGGGTGGCTAAGGGATGAGAATCCTTCGCTGAGGAGTGATGTGAGAGAATATGAGGACAATTTGTTACGGTACAGTTTTCCCTTGCCATTGCATTTCCATTGTTCTGAAAAACAGGACAGTGTCTCAGAGGGAAGAGATAATGGGACACAGAGTGGATGAGATGAGGTAGTTTGCTTGGTCTCATAGTATCTGTCACTGTGAATGTGTCATTTGCACAACTGGCCTGCCCTTTAATTGGATGTTTATCTTGGCTCTGCGAAAAGGGCACTGCTAAAACCCCTAATAAAAGCAGCTGGCAGCACACCAGAGGCTCACAAGAGGTGCTCAAAAACTCAAGCGTCTAATTTTCAAACTTTAATTCATGAAATATAGTCATTTAAATGATACAAAGCATGCTGTAGGGCAGCTTGAAACTGGAGACGTGCGTGATGAGGTGCAAACTGAAAACAGAGAAGGGTTGAGGGATGGAGGGATGAAAGACAGACACACAAAGTGGGAGTGAGTGTAAGACAGATGCCAAGTCTGAGAAGTGGTGATTGATTTTGCGAACAGAGCAGCCAGTCTGGAATCACTTAACCGAGCGTAATGTATAGAGCGATCACATTGCAGTGCCACAGCTCACAACTGAGCTTTTCTCCTGTATTTTACCCCTATTCAACATCCTGACCATGACAGAAAATGAAAAGCATGTTGAAAAGGAAAAGAGGAAGGGATGAGAAAGAGTGCTGTTGCTTTCATACACTTGGATTTGGACTTGGACTGTATACATTCACTGTACACTTAGCCACAGACTGAATATCGATCTGGTATCAAAATAGCCAAATGTAAATGCAGCCAAGAAGAATTTGCAGCAGACTGCAGAATCTGAAATTCTTTCTAAATATTGAAACAGTGTAAATACATTAGATCTGAAACAATTAGTTGATTAATCAAAGTCAATTGACAGTAAACAGTCAACTATGATAATTATATTTTCATTGCAAGCAAAAATTCCCTTAATGTTCCACTTCCTCAGAAGTGAATATTTGCAGGTTTTCTAAGCATTTTATTGGAAGTGAGAAATTTAAATATGCATCCTGGACTATGGGAAATTGACGGGCATTTTTCAGAACTTTAAATTAACCGAGAGATAATCAATATTTAACGGATCATGAAAATAATTGTTAGTTGTAGCAGTAAAATGCACAAATCTCTCCAAACCACTTCCAACAGCTTTGTCTGCCCGCATGGCAAGCAAAACATTCCTCCTGCTCATGCTCCATCCATGTCATTGTACTCATTGTAGGTTTTATCATGTTACCCAGAGACACAAGGCTATCAAAGAGTCTACTCCAACCCACATGCACATACACACATACCTGTATCCCAGCTGTCTACACACCACCTCAGCGTCGCGATCAGTCCATCCGTCATCACACACAGTCCCCCATTGTCCAGACAGATAGAGCTCCACCCGGCCCTCCCTTGGGCTCTCTCCTCCAACAAGTCTTATTGGCACACCTGAAGAACACACGCGCGCGCACACACACACACACACACACACACACACACAAACACACACACACACACACACACACACACAAACACACACACAAACAATTTAGATCAACTAAACAGGCAGCATTGCTGACTGAAGTTAATCTCAATGCTTACACACATTACCAGGCAAACCGGATCCTCCAGGCTAACGTGTCTTGTGAATGGGGCATGTGCGCTCATGTCCCCTACAAAGGATGCCGCATGAACACCTGTCTGTTTTCATACATGCAACCACTTGCGTGTCCAGAAGGGAAAATTGCTCTTCACTATGAGACGTTCATTTATTTTCATTGCATCTGCGTTTTTCACATGCTCCCTCTCTTTCTAATAGTTTTCACTCCCACTGTTAATCAAATCAGTCTGGGCTTTCAGTTCAAACATTCCATCAGCGTTTGTCTGCACACAGATGCTCAGACACACACACACACACACACACTAATCTCAATCAAATGAATGCCAATGTCTTTTCCACGTGGGAAAAAGTACCATCTGGTTCACACTCCTGCCAAGTGCCAAGTGTCACATATTTTTAAGCTCTTACATATATATATATATATATGTATGTGTGTGTGTGTGTGTGTGTGTGTGTGTGTGTACATGATATACAGTTACATCATCATTTTGTAAATAGTAAATTCTGAAATGACTTCAGCAGCTGTCAGTTAATCCTGCAATCGTTTCCTGTGACTGTAATGAGTTAAATGACAGCAGTATTGAAATATTGTGTGTCTGTGTTCATTTGTGGGCATGTATGTGTGTGAGTAAGAATTGTAGGAAGGGGAGGTTAAGACAGGGGGAGTTAATTGTGGGAATGTTTACCTCTTAGCTATTGAGGAAATGCTCATCTGCGTCTTCTCGCTTAGAAACACAGTGTTTTTTTCCCACACACACACTCACACAAAATGACCAATGAACCTGTTTACCTGTGGAATGGTCCAAACAGGTGTTTTTGGAGCATTCCACCTCTTTCCCAGTCTTTTGTTGCTCCTGTCCCAACTTGTTTGAAACATGTTGCTGCATCATATTCAGTATAAGCAGATATTTATAAAAATCAATGAAGCTGATGAGGTAAAACATTAAATATATTGACTTTGCACTGTTTTCAATTGAGTATATGTCAAAAAGAATTAGTAAATTATCACATTTTGTTTTATTTATGTTTTACACAGCGTGCCAACTTCCTTGGAATAAGGGTTGTATCCTTTTGAGGTTCCTCATTGACATAATGCATTCCCTAGCCCCCTACCCCAATCTTAACCGTCACATCTTAACAACTAAACGCCTCACCCGACACCTAAAAACCAAGTCTTAACCTTCAAACAGCCTTTTGAAGTTAAGAACAGCCAAAAAGTCCTCACTTTGCAAATATGTCCTCACTCTGTTGGTAAACAACTACACACACACACACACACACACACACACACACACACACACACACACACACACACACTACACTGCTGCTCTGTGACACAACCCTGATGTGATGGCCTCTCACCAGAGAGAGTGAAAGAGGGGGAGATCAAAGCACAGCCTGGCTTATCTGCCTTTTCTCTTTCTCCAAAAACAACATAAACCAATCGGCCTGTGGCATGTTGAGGGGGAAGGAGGGATTTACACACACACATAAACACTCAGTCACATGCACACAAACAAACACACACACACAAATGCTATGTTGTAATGACATAATTCTTTAGTGGGTGTTTGTGAGGTGAGATTGTACCTCAGCCTCTTGCCAAACAGCATAATCTACCTAAACCCCACTTATCGTCACTTATTACATAAAAACCATGATGTATCCTTTCTGTGACATTCACCAGACTCATATCTGTTGCAGTCAACATCAGATCAGATGGCAGAGAATTGAACAGTTATACACAGTATGAGGTGAAATCTGAGCCACTACTGGTTCCATCCAGCTCAGTCCTTACACATCTTTATTGGTGTCTGGAGGCTACAGACATAAGCTTGATTAATGGGGCTACCATCCAACCTTTCCTCCCATTTTCAGCAAGTCGTGACACAACTGAATCCTTCTGCCTCGTCTTATAAAGAGGTGAGAAGTTATGCTGATGTGATGGTTTAGCAACACATCAGTCCACTGGTGCCTGGTAGTTAGGATTCTGCACTGAAGAATCGCGGCATGAGTGAAACCTTACTTTTGATAAAGTTTTCCAATAGGTCCATTTAAGTATGATGACTTTACAAGCCACTCAGTTATTAAGGCAGGACAAGCCAGCTAACAGCTGTGCCTATTAGAGTTAGCATGACTGACATCATCCTCTCTCTGTCACTAGGGTAATGTTGGTTTTCCTCTTCTAAGTAAGATGAGATCCAATTGGCTGCAGGTCGAATTTGGCAGAGATCTGAGAAACAGATTTCAGATCAGCTTACACTTCCATTACCTGGGTTTATGAAGTGAGAGGAAATGACACAGACACGTTCATCCTTTGGTTTCCTGTCCTTCACTGCCTATTAAGTATGTGTGCTCTTTGGCTCCTACAGCCCTTATTTTAAGATATTATTACTGATAATGACATCAGTATGTCTTATTGTCCATCTTAATATTCATCCTTATTCTTATTATTACAAAGAACTTTACAGATGGTGTATAGACAAAAGGCAAGAAAATATAAACAGCAGTTAAAGTGCAGGAGTATCTCCAATGAGAGTGGTTCTACAATAATATATTGCTAAAAAAAAGGAATTTTTAACAAAATTTTAAAAACCCACAAGACTTAGCTCATCTGGTTAGTCATTCCAGAGTTGAGGGGCCCTGATGGCAAATCCTGATGGTTTTAGTCTTCACCTAGGAACCACTAAAAAGGAACCACAATAGGAGCTCAGGCGGAATTCAGCCATAAAAGGCCAGTAGTCAGTATGATTTATAAAGGTGAGTAAAATACATACGCAAGTCAATAATTCAAAGGGGCTGTGTGATTTGTATTAAACAGTGGCAACTAATCAAAAACAATAGAGAAAGACCATCATCATTTACGAAGGCAAATACCTGCATCACAACCAATTTTCTGAAAACACTGGCCAGAAAAGTTTAAAGCTTGCCCACACATGCACTCGCTAACTTGCAAACCTCCCACCTCTGACCTCAAACACCCCCACACAGACAGCACATTTCCAGGTGTCTTGTCATTACAAACTATCCTACGGTTTCAAGCCACACAATGGTAACTGTTCTTCATCTTGTAAAGTCTAGTGTCCATCTGGACATCATACAGAGATCAGTGTGGAACCACATCCCTAACCAGCATTTTAAAGGTTACACTGAGCTTCTCTCACACATTCACGGTTTCTATGCTGTCTGTAACCTTTTATGTATGTCTTACAGTAAGATAAGATTTTGCCTTACTAGTTGGAAGACTCTCTCCGTTGCGTTCAGGGCTGCATGCGATGCTAACATCTTCATGGTGTGTGCAATCATGACGGAGCCACTCCCTCCTGTTGCACAGCAACAGGCTGGGCTCTTTCCCTGTGCAGCTCACATCATCCAAAAGAATGGGACCCAACCCCACCCCAAAGTGTGGGACTGCAGTGATGTCTAGTCCTTCAGAAAGGAGAGTTGACCCTGATCTGCAAGGTAGACACGCACATACACACACACACACACACACACACATTTTTCTTAATCATTACTAAGTGCATGTGCATGTGCCTGTCCGGGGTGCTGAATGCTTCACATTACCTGTAACCAAGTTGTCGGCACACCACTAGTGTGTTAGAGTCTGTCCAGCCGTCATCACACACTGTCCCCCACTGGCCACGGTAGAAGACTTCTAAACGTCCTTCATGATTGACTGCACCTCCTGCTAACCTGACAGTACCATCTGGACAGCCAGAGAAACAAAGACAGACAAACAGCAATGCCCTGTCAAATAAGAATATAGATATTTTCTCATGGTCTTGCACATTTCAAACTATTGTTAATGATCACAATATAGCAACAGAAATTCTGCAAATTGCATTGCAACTACTCAGAAAAGACACTGATAATGCTCTAATTTCTGGCTGCAGTTAAGAAAAAAATGCTGTGTGAGATCCTGTTTTGGCTGAATAGCCAGTGTCTGCAGCCAGGATTCAGTCCTTAAGACTTCTGCCTTCACACTTTGGTCACCTGGCAGCACACCAGAATCTTTCTCTCCTCTTTGTGTGTGGTGAAACCACACAGAACCTTTCCCACATTGTTTGCTGTTTGAGGATGAGCAATAGTCAGCCTCCATATTTCCAGGCCTGGCTACCATCTGCTCTCCAAAAAGCTCAGCTAGCTAAAGGAAGGAGCTAATGTAGAGATGGTAGCATTTTTGCCTTGCACCCTTCCAATGAGAGTCTTCAATGCTTTTCCCCCCCAAAACCAATTTTCCATCATTTTTCAGAGAAAACATATTGACTTTGTGGTGTGGCTATAACACATTCTAAGGGATCATCAGTATGATCTTTTGACTGTGTGATTGTGGTGTGACTAAGTACATTACTGATTGCTCTCTTCAATATAGGCATTCCACTAACCCAGTGTGCACAGTGCCCCAGTCCTAGCACCAGAAAATTGAATAAAGGGAATGCAGCCATTATTAATGTTATCAATCACACCTGTGCTGGACAAAGTGGTCAAAGGTTTATTGTCTCCAGCAACAAAGCTTCAGGAGCCATTGGCACATGCAAACCCATGCCACGATAAAGTGGGAATTGCTGGAATGACTGTGAATATTATGGACCGCTAATGCTGAGGCAGGTGTTGTTCTACCTGTAAGAGGGTTGCAGGACACTCCTGCATCCTCAGAGTGCAAACAGTTGTGTTCCCCCCAGGCACTTTTTGGACACTGCTCCAGAGTGAGCTCATTGCCTGTGCAGCGCACCTCATCCAGCCACACACGGCTTGAGCCCTTGCCAAAATGTGCCTGGCCCCATGCCCTGGCCACACCGCTACAAAGAAAAGAGACGGTACAGAAGAATAGAGAGTCTGCTTTGCGGTAAAACCGTTGCAATTAAAAACAGATGTAGTGACTGGCCGTGACTTACAAAATACCAGGTACAGCATGCTGTATTTGTACAATCTGGAAACTGAATGAAATAAACCTATTGCAATTCAAATCAGTCTTGGAGAAATTGCTTGCCAGGCACATCTGTGCATACATTAACACTGCAACACCAACACCGCAGTGGCATACACAAGAAATGCACACAGGAACATTTGCGCAGAGTGCACTTTTGCTAAATATGCATATCTCTGTGGTACTAGAATTCGTGCAGGAACAATGAGCCTGATTCATTATCTGACCCCCAGATGTTCTTTACTGCTCGCTCCTCTCTCTGTGTGTCCGAATGGAAAGAATACTTCTCATACTTTTGGAGACAGAGAGAGAGACAGACGGCTGGACACCCACATTAACTCATCTCAGCTTCCTACTCAATCCCTCTGTCACACTTTTTCCTCACTTTCTCAGACTCACAGTGTGTTTCCTTTATGCTGATTGTTGGCTGGAATTAATGTGAATATAAACTGGCTATAAATATCTGTTTGCATGTGGGTGTGCGTGGGCGCCCCTTCACCTCAGCCCCAGTTGTCGACACACCACCTCTGCATCATTGTCGTCCCATTGGTCGTCACATATGGAACCCCATTGTCCTGCATGGAAGACCTCGACTGTGCCCTCTGAGACCGATCGGCCTCCGACCAGTCGTACAGGGAGCGCCACTACCGCTGAAATACACACAAGCAGAAATACCCACATTCATACACAGTCTACTTTAAGAGTCTGTGCAGACACAAAATGCAGTGACTTTTTTCATTTTAAAGTATATATTGAAGACAATTCTAAAACTGAATAGGGGCTGCAGAATTATAGAGGCTTTGTAGACTCATCAGATCTCATTATATTCATCCATTACAGACCTGTAATTTCCCATGAGGAGTGCCTACCTTGCTGCTGCATGCAGGTGATGGCTGCAGCCAGGGAACACTCCCCTCCGTTCCAGGTAGTCTTGGGACACTGGAGCAGGTCTGGCTCATCTCCCTGGCAATGAACCGCCCTCCAATGGAGCTTGGCCGTGCCCGGACGAAACAGCGAAACTGCACGTGCACGACCTGTGATCCTGGCAGGGGATCAATAAGCCAAAACGTGACTTTCGCGAATTTGAAATACATTTTTTTAGAACCCACAGCTGACATCAAACAGATAACCCAGTCTCATCAGACTTTTAAAACACTTTTTAAGAGAAATGCAAACCAATTAGAGTTGCTCGGCACTTTTTTATTATCTGGGCCAGTTTTGCCTGGTAGCAGTAGCCTTGAGCCATGTGTACGTTCATGATCTGCCATTCAAAGGCCAATGCGGTCAGCAGTTTTACACCCAACAGCTTTCAATAATCGGCCACGTGAAAGTCATCACCAACGATTCCAGCTGACATATGGCTGACATTTGCCCTCCTTCCTTTCCGCTGTGGACTTTCATTGAGTCCTGTGTGAATATACACACACAGGCATGTGTTCATGTCAGCGAGCATGGCAGCGCTGGTGTTACTGTCGACATATGTAGTGAGTGCACAGAACGTCTCTGTTCTCGGGGGAAATCAGACACTTTCTCAGCTGACTACACCCCAGCTTATGAGCACTGTCGATATGTATGAGCTGACCACAGGCTCCCTCAAGAAAATCAGTGGCTTGGAGCATGAAATCATCTCATAATTCGAGACCATATGAAAAAGTCACACTTGTGTGTGTGTGTCTGCATGTGTGAGAGAGAAACAAAGAGAGAGTTGGTAACAAGGTAAATAGCTGAGCACTTGAGGTATTTAAATACCTCTGGGGAATAGGGGGGTTGGAATGCAAGGGTCACAAGAAAAGTACAAAGACTGTGGAGAGAGTGCATGCATATGTGAGTCTGAAACGCTGTGAAATTCTCTAACATTCCCTCCAAATTTCCATCACACTCTTGCCATATGTCAGACCTCTGAAAGCAGCTTCCCATTGTGAATCTACATTGCAGATGGTGATTATACTTGCACCTGTGTCCGAATGTGTATGTCTGTGAGGGGGAGAGGCAGGCAGAGAGCAGCAAACAGTGCATGTCTGAGCATATGTGTGTGCGCACGTGTGCTCTCTCACCCCTTGCCCAGCTGTCTGCAAACCACTGCAGCGTCTTCGTCCCCCCAGTCGTCGCTACAGACGGACCCCCACACACCTCCCAGATAGACCTCCACCCTGCCATCTAGCTTGGAGCGGCCTCCTTGCAGACGCACAGAGCCTGGGATGACAAAAAAGGTTGGAGAAAAGCAGAGGTATAATAATACAGCACATGGGGGATGAACAATGACACAAAAGAGATATGTGAAAATATGTACCACACCATGTCAAAATGTATGAACAAGTAGGGCGTTAAGAAACAGAGAAAAGCCAGCAGGATGAAACGCAGCTCAATACGAGTGTAAAAAGAAAAGACGGAGGAGGGAAGGCTGTATTTGATCTTCAAACAATGGCAGCAGAGCACATAAACAAACATATGACTGTCTTATAAATGAGGCGGTGAATCTGTCTACATCAAGAAACAGCTGAGTTCTCATTTTACTGCAGTTTGTGACAGAATGTTTTGTGTGTTATCACATCACAACTAGACTATAAAAAGAAAAAATAATGTCGTTAGAAATAGTACCTCAAGTATGAGACAGTATGACTATTTGACTATGCTCCTTGGGTTGTCTTTTTTATTGTCACAGCACATTTAGTGTTCCACACAGTATATTTTTTTCTTTACCCCCAAGAATAAAAGAGGTTTCCCTTTACCTCACTGCCAATACAATGCATTCTATTTCTGGTTAAAACACCTATTGGTGCATCCTAAAAGGATTTACTGTCAAATGTTTCACAGATGTTTCCTGAAGAGCGTGTGTGTGTGGGGGGGGTGCGTGTTGTTTACTGTTGAACCTGATTGCTTTGCATTTGATAGATCTGAGTTATCAAGGCAACAGAGGATGTAAGGGTGCACACTCCCACACACATACAGTATGGACAGGTGAGTGCCTGCCTCTCACTGCCATTGTCATATCTGAACTTAAATAAGAGAGAACATCCAGTGTGTATTTTCTGCCAAAGGTCACAAACTCAGAAGACCCCAAATTTTGGCGACCCCTTCTGAAGGTTCAAGCATCTTCAATCAATGTATGTAAATTCCTTGTCTCAATTACAGGAAGATAATTTACCCAATGCAGTGCCAACACTCTCCAAGACTAAAAATACCACAGGCTGCTTGTCTTGTGCCAGATAGAAATCACACACTCTATTCCTTTCACCTCTGTCTCTCTCTTACTTCTACACCTTTCATCAGTCCAGAGATGAAGGGCCCTCTTTGTCCTCACTGTTCATCTCAGCAGTAGTTTGAGCCTGAGTGATCGATAGGTATTGATAATGTGATGTTCCATATGTTGAACTATTTTAATGTGGGATTTTATTTAGCCTACTCACACTTTACCCTCTTACACTGGTGATCCCTGAGACTGTGCCATTGCTAAACACACCATATTAAGCAAATACCTGTGCATTCATTACAGCACAAATGTGCTTAGACTTGCCAGCTGCATTCACTATAGTCACACCTGGGATATCGAAGGTGTGTCCTGTCTAATGACTTCAGTGTGCGCTTCCTGAGCTGAACACAAGTTGAGCTAGAAAACTATTAACACAGTTGCACACCACCATAAAAATCACTGCACTGCACTTCTCTGCTCTTCATCAGCCCACATAAGAATCAAGCTTAAGATGTTACTGGGACTTACAGTATCTGCGGCAGTCTGCATTATCTGTTAAATTATCCCTCACTTTATTAGTGGTTTTCAGCTCCTGTGTGTCTAGTTCACACTGTAAGTCATATTTCTGCAGATTTTACATCATGGATCCCTCCAAAATACAGTGCTGTTGTTTGGTTAAAGGCCTGTGTGTCTACCTTGTTTACAGTCGCAGTACCCCCAGTCCACTCTTCCCCTGAGGTTCCTGAAAAAGCACCAGGGTCGTATCCTGCCGTCCGGGTTGCGGCAGTGATTGTGCTCTCCTATTCCTTTTCCCGGGTAGCGCTCCTTGAAGCCGGCCACTTCGGTCCAGTTCATGCAGCGGGTGCCGGACTCGGTGACGTCTATCGCTCCCCGGTAGAAACCCTCTTTTCCGCGGCTCTGGACGCACTCAGTGAACGGCAGGATGAATGAAGGGACGCTGCTGGAATAACAGAAGCCGCTATTCGCAGCCAAAAGTGCGGCTGCGAGAGCGAGAAAAGCCCAATTCATGGTAGGTCTCTGACTGTGTGACGCTGAGGACGGTGGCTTCTATCATCAGCAGCGTCTCTCATCAGCCGAGGAGACGCGTTTCAGTCAGGCTCATCGGCCAGACGTGGGACCAGAGTGAGAACCGAGGAAGGCAAAACGACGCGGATCAATGAAACTCCTATTTACGTGGGCTAATGGGCAAACAGCCCCCCCAACGAAAATTCATACTTGTAATTCCCCCCCTATATTGCGATTTTATACCATTTCAATCAATGGTGTAGTTTTACATCATTCAGTATGTAGAATCAAAGTATTTTATGGCATCTGGAGCAAATTTAAACGGAGCAGGGTCGAACCAATCCGTATCATATGATAATTACTGTAAAAAAGTACATTATTATTCCAGTATAATCCACTAAGGGCCCCCAAAACTTTGAAATGTGGCCAGAAACAACCGGTGGTATTTGATCGCATTCATCTAATTAGGTTTAAGTCAATTTTGTTTAGGTCTATATGAGTTTTGATGCTCATCGACCTTCAACAATAACGTCCTAAATCACATTGATCACGAATAGGTATGCAAGTTTTTTGTTTTTTTTTCCATAGAGCGTTTACTACGCGCTTTCAAGAGGGACAATCAGAGCAGGATCCTGCTTTGGAGCCACATCAGTGAAGCATGACTGAGATGCTGCAGTTTGACGCAGAGCACTGGGGGATGATTAAACATGCTCTCTCCGTGTCTCTCTCACTCCCGATGTTTGTGTGTGATGACAGACTAAAACACTTTATGAGAGGTGGTTTTCTGTCTGAATTCTTGCGCGTGTGTGTGCGGGTGTGTGTGTGTGTGAGAGAGAGAGAGAGAGAGAGAGAGAGAGAGAGAGAGAGAGAGAGAACAGACTGAGACAGATGGACTACAGAGCGCCTCTTGCGATTGGAGAAAGAAAGCGTTGTGTCTGGTGACGTCATCAAGCTGCGTCCACTCAATCCCAAAAGTCTCGACTCTTCATGAAACCGGCGTACGCCGAAGCCTGTCCCAATAGCGGAGATTGCACTTGATAAACCTTTTAGTTCGCCGCTTGACCTGCTCCAACCGGCTGACAAGACCATCACGGATACAAAAACCGCTTCAAAATACACGAATAAGACAATAACCATTGAGCAACCGCAACCGGATCTCTTTAACACTTTATTATAATGACTAACTCCGCCCACGTCAAACCCTTAATGCAATGCTACCGAGCGCCCCGATGTCCATAACGAGCACACCCATTGTGATTTTTTAGCGGCTATTCCACGTTAGCCGATTGTTTGCAACTGAGCTAGTAAATCACATTTATATAGCCTTTGGATGTAACAACAACTACGGCCATTTAATAGTCAGTTAGGACACATTACACGGGAGGAAATGAACAGTCGACTCCAAGAGATTCGCGAGCGACAAAAACTTAGGCGGCAGCTTTTAGCTCAACAGGCAAGTTGACTGTGAGCTGCATGTTGTTGTTAGCCAGTAGTTTAAGTACTTGGTTAATTTTGTTGTACCCAAATGTTAGTGAGGCGTTAAACATGTATTTTTGACTGTATGGTGAACAGGACAGTTATATCGGATAAACACACCATGGCTGAAAAATCCCCGTCATATCCATTGGTCCCAAATAACTTCGCTGCAAATGTATACAAACGACATGGTCATGTTGAAGCTATATGACGCATTATATAGTTAAAATAAATGTAAATAAATTCACAGTAAATGTAAAAGATGTAGCTGAGAGTTACATAACAACAGCACGAAATACAGACAATGCACACACACTGTATGGAATGAAGTAAATAAGTACACAGGGTATGCATTATATAATAAAGGAGACAATACTAGAATAATATGTGACTGTACACTTACCCTCTCTTTCTTGTGTTGAGCACAGCTGGGAGCTGAAAGTGCAGACAGTATTGGAGCTGTCCTTAACAGTAAAGATGAACTGAAAGAGATAGAGGAGACGAGAGAAACATGCAGGTAAGACATAATTTGATCCTCAGAAATAAACCACAGGTCACTAATAATAGGAAGAAGACAGGAGCGTGTAGTTGAAAGCAGAAAAGTGAGTGATTTTGATATGCTCAGTGTCAGCACAAACACTCAGACTCAGTGGCTTGTCGAACACAAAACCGTTTGATGTGCCATGTGGTTCTTTGTGCCATTCCCTCCCAGTATTTGTGCACATAGTAAGCATATTCTCTGACTTTTCTCCATTCAACAGCCCCCCCCGTTTGTCCATTTTGCTTGCCAGTTTTATCTTTGTCAGTGCCAAAATGTTGATTTTTGTGCTTTAGTGAGACAATGAATCTGGGGACATACTTCAGATGTTTGTGTTTTGCAGGTCATCACTTGATAGTTCAGCTGTGTCTTCCAAAAGGAAGTCCCAGACGGAGGGAGAGGACACAGAGGACGACGTGGAAGAACAAAAGGTGAGGTGATGATAAACCCGATTTCTATGGCACTTTTCTAAACAAACGTTTCAAATGATTGATAGCTTCAAAACAAAATCAACATGACAAGGAGACAAAATCACATGAAAACAAAGATCATGTACGAGGGAGAATGAGAGGGAAAACAACTAAAATCAGACCAAGCCGTCGAGTAAGTATGTATGGAGCATTCATGCATAACATGACAAATAACCAAATATTGCCTGAGGATCTCAGGATGTTGCTTAGCTCTTTTGAAAGCAGCCTTAACAGTAGAGCTATGTATTGTTCCTAATTATTAATTCCACGGACTGACCAAAATGAAACTATTGAACACTGTATGGGCTATGTCTTCTCTGTAAGTCAGTGCCTGTGCTCCATTTAACCATTTTGAACCCATCACTTAACTCAAATAACTATTCAGATGTCATTGTCATGTTTTGGCTGCAGGTTGTGAGCACAAATTTGGACACCATCCAAAATTGTTGCACTTCTCTTTTCTGAGCCGGCAGAAGTGTCAGTTGACTCTTTATGGATTTTAGATGGATTTATCAATCATCAATATCAAGTATTTGAGAATCAGAATCAGAATTCCTTTATTTATCCCCGAGGGGAAATTGTTTTTGTTGCAGTGCTCCTGACAAGGATAGAATTAGAATAAACTTAGAAAAGAAAGAAAAGAGAAAGAAATATATATATATATATATATATATAAAGCAATTACAGAAAACAAAATATTCATATTGAGAATATATAAAACAAAATATACCACAAAATATAGAACAGAATATAAAACAATATATATATATATACTGAGAAAAAAAAATAAACAGTATATACAAGAGGATGTGCAAAGTTCAATTGGTCAAATATGTAACAGCATAAGTGAAAAGTCCAAGGGCCATTCAGAGGGAGGAGTTGTACAGGTTGATGGCCACAGGCAGGAATGATTTCCTGTAGCGTTCAGTCTTGAGTTTTGGTGGGATGAGTGTCTCACTGAACGTACTCCTGTGCCTGGCCAGCACATCATGAAGCGGGTGTGAGACGTTGTCCAAGATAGTCCATAGCTTAGTCAGCATCCTCCTCTCTGACACCACCGTCAGAGAGTCACACTCCATCCCCACAACATCACTGGCCTTGCGGATCAGTTTGTTGAGTCTGTTGGCGTCCACCATCCTCAGCCTGCTGCCCCAGCACGCAACAGCATAGAGAATAGCACTTGCCACCACAGATTCATAGAATATCCTGAGCATAGTCTGGCAGCTGTTGAATGACCTCAGTCGCCTCAGAAAATAGAGACGACTCTGGCCCTTCTTGTAGAGAGCGTCAGTGTTCTTTGCCCAGTCCAGTTTATTGTCAATATGTACCCCCAGGTACTTGTAATCCTCCACAATGTCCACACTGACCCCCTGGATGGAAACAGGGGTCACCAGTGCCTTGGTTCTCCTCAGGTCCACTACCAGTTCCTTGGTCTTTGCCACATTTAGTTGCAGATGGTTCTGCTCACACCATGTGACAAAGTTGTCCACAGCAGCCCTGTACTCATCCTCATCGCCCTTGCTGATACATCCTACTATCGCAGAGTCATCAGAAAACTTCTGAAAGTGGCACATCTCTGTGCAATAGTTGAAGTCCGTGTTGTAGAGGGTGAAGAGGAAGGGAGAGAGAACAGTCCCCTGTGGAGCCCCAGTGTTGCTGACCACTCTGTCTGGAACACAGTGTTGCAGGCGCACATACTGTGGTCTGCCAGTCAGGTAGTACACAATCCAGGACACTAGGGGGGCGTCTAGGGTGAAAATACGAGAGTCACTTATGGATGAATTTGGGAGTGTATACGACGTGTGAACGGAATAAGAGGGTTGACAGTGTCCACACATAATCTTTGTTTTCCTGGTGGTTTGAGAACGAGCATCTTGGCTGTCTTACTGTTGCTTTGTGCCTTTCCCTCTATTTGTTATCCCAACTTAATTACTATGGGTTGTAACTATCATTATTGTAATTTCACTCATGTTTTATTAATCAGTTGTATCCTTCTACCAACCACACAATCCTCACAGCAGATGAAGGTTCTCTTCATTGACAGAAATGTGAACTTCGTGTGTGTTAGGATGAAGTGGAGGTGCAGCAGCCGGACGAAAACAACCCATATGAGGAGGTGTACAAGGACTCAAGTACTTTCCTTAAGGTTAGAAAACTTGCTGTCTCTTTCTTTCATCCACACATTATGTCTGTTTGTCTTTTAGCCTGTCAGGCAATGTTTTATTTTTTAAAGCTGCACTGATTAGAAAGCAAATTAGCCATGTTTTCTTTGCTTCATGAAATAAATAACCTGGTTCCCTCAATGTAAGAAGTAGCTTCATTACAAAACATCAGCAGAAACTGGTGGCAAAAAGGTTGTTATTACGCTTGTGTTACCAGTTGTTGGCTATGACCTTGTAAGCAATCTGCAGTGGTAATACTAGTAACATTTGTAGGAGAGCAGGAGGAAGAAGAGCCTCATAAAGCTCACAGGTATTCAGATTGAGTTTCACAGTCTGACAACTCTGTACTTTCAAAGCGTATTTGGAATTTGAGTTAACATGAAAGAGCTGCTGTTATATATTCACCCTCTGAGGTGCAATAATGCAGCTTTGTTCCCAAAGAAGAATCTCTATATCTAATCATTGTAGCCATATTTGTGCATCTTTAATTCTGCAGCTGGTTGTATGTTGCATTTTTAATGAAGCTCTTTGCGGTGTAGTGATGGGAATTCCGGCTCTTTCAAGAGAGCCAGTTCTCACGGCTCGGCTCTCATAAAAGAGCCGGCTCTTTCGGCTCCCAAGTGGCTCCTCAGATTTTTTGTTGCTTAAATTAATTTACTACCAAAATAATGTAAAATTCTATGTAAAATTAATTACTAATGCACAAAACATACTTTATATCAAATTTTGCCGCATTTCCTGCGGTCACTCATTTTCTCACCTTTCCAGCGTTTTGTCTGTCGCAGCTCTCTGTGTGTGTGTGTGTGTGTGTGCGCGCGCTGTGTCTGTAACCCCCACTCCTCCCCCTCCTGCTCATTGCGTACACACTGAAGCCACCACACATCATGTAGTTGACCAATCATGTGCGGCTTGAACGGAAAAAAGTCAAACAAAAAAAAACCCAAAGCGGCTCCCGCTCCGGCTCCCAGGCAGGAGCCGGCTCCGATCGTTCACTTCAAAGAGCTGGCTCTAAGAGCCGTTTCATTCGTGACAGACACATCACTATTGCGGTGTGTTTGTATGTCATGTTCAACATTATTATTATTAATTATTTTGGTAATTAAGGAAGCCATGAGCACATCACAGGAAAATTAGGTCAGACATGCATTCTTCAGGTCAATAATCCCTGATTGCGCTGTCACTATCACCAGCGTCACCTGCAGCGATTATTTTTGGAGAACCAGTTGGTTTGGACATGCAAACCAAGTCTGTCAGAATTCTAGATTACCCACACTAATTACCATTCTAATTACCCACACTGATGAAATGAAAAAAAAGAGTAGGTGAAAAGATCAGACAGTCAGATAAAGATTTTCCTGTGTCATTGTCAGGTGTTGTAGCTGGGTGTAGCTGTGTGTTTAGTGCAGAACATGCTTGGTGACCAGTGACACACTGTCAGCCCTGGACATGTCTCTCACACACACACACACACACACACACACACACACACACACACACACACACACACACTCGTCACTGTTGAGAGCCGATACATGTGCTGCAAGCTGTTACATGCTTAGGTTTGTGTGTGTGTACGTGCACTCGCTGTGCACACCATGTGATACTTTCCTGTCTAACAGCTGAATTGGTTTACCATTCTTGTTGACCAGGGGCTCTCTTTCCATCATCTTGGCTCGAGCTGAACGAATATGCCACAGTCTGTACCTCCAGAATATTGTAACAATTACTTCCTACACTGCGCACACACACATGCACGGAAATGACAGCTAATCTGTAACTTACAACTAAGAGAAAGGAAACACCAGACAAACGCTGCTGAAGCGGCAGAGGTACTTTTTCATGATCGTTGGAAACCAAAAGTGTCATTGAAAAGTCATCACCAAAGAATGGAGCAGTGAGATAAACACGTTCTTTTAAACTCGTGATACGAAGCTGGTTGGGCGAGTTTTTTCGTTGGCAGATTGGACCTCGATCTAAGCTTCAGCAAAGCTGATGGAATGTTGGTCACATAGTCACATAATCCACCTGGCATCAGTTCGTAACGTCAGACCGCTTTGAGTTTCACTGTAATTACCGGTTACAGCCAACTTAAGTGTATGATTCCATTACTCAAACATCAAATGTAATTACAACACGCAATATGTGCTTTTGTTGTTGAGAGTGTGAACACAATGTACTACTTCCATTAGGAGTCAGTCACGCTATTAAGTGTATCATTATTTATTCAAATTAAAATAGTTTCCATTGTTGTGCTGTGTCTATTTAGAAGACATTATATTAGAACTTGAGGTTCATGTTCCAACTATGTATTAAAATGCTCAAATGGAGCTACTCATACTGTATGTACTGTATGTTGTCTCTATTTATGAAGGTATACTTTTGTAATAAGCCTTTTACCCAGTCATCCTTTTTCTTGTATCACATTCATTCATTCGTTTTCAGGGGACCCAGAGCTTGAACCCTCACAATGATTACTGTCAGCATTTTGTCGACACGGGCCACAGGCCACAAAACTTCATTCGAGATGTTGGTGAGTGTGCGCTAGTGCCTGCGTGAGTTTTAAGTACATGTGCACGTATGTGTGTGGTTATGACCTCCCTGTCATCTGTGGTTCAGGCTTGGCTGACCGATTTGAAGAATACCCTAAACTTCGAGAGCTGATCAGACTGAAGGACGAACTCATCTCCACCACCAACACCCCTCCCATGTATGTCAAATGATGATGTGAATGTCAGCGTAATTATTTACCTGACTGGTTGGTGTGATCATACTAGACAAAAGAAGTCAATTTAAGAATCAACTGTTTTGAAAGGTGTCGGCTGCGTTTGCGGCGTGTGTGTCTGTGTGTTTAGGTACCTCCAGGCTGACCCAGAGCATTTTGACCTGCAGGACTTGAAGTGCAAGTTTGATGTAATTCTGCTTGAGCCTCCTTTAGAGGAATACTACAGAGAATCAGGCATCAGCCACACTGAACGTTTCTGGACCTGGGATGATGTATGTATGCATGCATATATGCATGTTTGTCTGATTTGTGCTAGTATGTGAATAAATATACACTGGAGGTCACCGTGAAAGACCTCGAACAAAAATAAGAGGCATGTTTGATTTAGTTATGGACAATGTAAAGAGCTTGTGAGTGCAAATCAATTGGGGTGTGCTGCCGACTCTCCCCAGTAGGGGGCAACAAGGATCCAGAATGGGCGTGCAGATGTGATGGGTAAATGGCAGTCTTGACATGCTTTCTCATGACAGGGTTCTGCCTCAGGGAAAAGAAAAGTGACAGTGATTTATGAATACTGTATAAAGATAAGAACACTTTGTGTCAAACACACAGTGTAAAGCAGACAGTAAAGAGCAGCTGGATTACATGAAATATTCATTCCTCTTTCCTTTCTCTGCTCTTGTAGATCATGAAACTGGAAATCGAGGAGATATCAGCTCTGCGTTCCTTTGTCTTTCTCTGGTGTGGCTCTGGTGAGGGCCTGGACTTGGGCAGAATGGTAACATGATCTCTCATTCAGTCAGAAACACACATGAAATTACAGGGAAACGCTTAACACTGTACAGATTATCTCGTATTCTTTCCTGGTTTCATAAGGCTTCGTAATGAGGTATGCTGGTTGTTTTACTGCTTTTTAGACAACACAGGGTTCTGTCAGTCATTAGAAACTGATTGGCTCAGTGTACAGCCTAGTTAGGCAACTGTTTACAACATGTGACGATAGCTGCGAATGCATTTGGAATACATCTGTTCATACCACACTATTCAGGCTGAAGCCACACTGCAGAAACGCCCTGGTTTCCTGTCCAGAAATCTGTCAGACAAACAGTATTATCTTTGTTATTTCTTTATCAGCCGTTGGTGTGACGTGTGTCCTCTTTGTACTTGTCAATAACAATGAGTCACAGGCTGGCTGATGTGTGAGAAAATAGATTTTGTTGTAACCTCTGCCAGAGCCAGTGTGTTTTACAATGCTTGCTTTTTTTCCCCTACAACTTTATGATTCACACTGGGAAGATTATCAAGGTTTTCCCCATAGCCTTTCCAAAAGACATCAAACCGAATATTGCAGTTCGTTTTGTGGTAAACCAATGTCAGCGATGTGTGACTGAAGTCCCTCAAATTGTTTTGATCGTTTTGATAGTGCCATTACCAAAATCACCAAAAAGCTAAGAGTGGACAGACTTTAAAAGGGGAGAGAGTGATCTTCTTTAATATAAGAAGGCACATGGAAAGCTGCTTCTCCACAATGGCTACTATTTTTAGGAGCGTTTACCTACTACAAACAAAGAACCAGCAACCAGCCAAACTGGAATGAAAGCCAAAACATGATGTTTTGTGCAGATTACTCAGAAATGTGGTGCGAGTAAAAGTGAAAAAGACAGAGTAGCTCATGTGCTATTCATTGAGTTGATATTGTTTATGATTTGCCACATGATGTGCCATACAGTCGACGGACAAGGGAAGCACTACTGTGCGTGCTCTGCGTTAATGTTGCAATGAATGCGCTCATGCACTGAGATTAATCAAACTAAATAACCTGTCTATATTAACAGACCTAAATGAAGTACTTGTTTAGCCCATGCAGTATGTAGTTCATCACAATACTTATCCTCATTACACCCATTTCAGTGTTTGAGGAAGTGGGGCTTTAGGCGGTGTGAAGACATTTGTTGGATCAAGACCAACAAGAATAACCCAGGCAAGACCAAGGCACTGGACCCAAAAGCAGTTTTCCAGAGGACCAAGGTACAGTACACACACACACACGCACACACACAGGCCCAGCAGAAGTGTGAAATGTATGTTAATGTAAATTAGAGATCGACCGATATGGATTTTTCAGGGCCGATACCGATTATTAATAATCAAGCCAAACCGATAGCCGATATTTAGAACTGATATTCGTTTGCAGCAAAAATGAGCCTGATTAAGAGCAAACCAATAAAGAGGGTGGCAGGAACCTTGGCTCTCTACATTTATTTGATAGCTTTAGTAGTTACTTTTCAGATAATATTTTTACATGAAACAGCATAATGAGTAAATAAAGATTAAACTTTCAAGGGTTCCCAGAGTTTTTCACTTATAGTTCCTTATTTATTATTATATTTATTTATATATATTTAGAGAAATAAAGGCATATTGTGAATCTC